>CABHPQ010163465.1:19837-37806 GCA_902168405.1 Peromyscus aztecus | reverse complement strand
TGTGTGTGTGTGTGTGTGTGTGTGTGTGTGTGTGTGTGTGTGTGTGTTTATTGTTCAAGACCAATTTGTGCTGTTCAAAATATTCTGGGATGTTGGTCTTCCATTTGAGAGCAGTTGGCTTACCAGGGGTTACACTCAACTTGGGATGAGATTGGTGCCCAGCCCTCCTCTCTGGTGGGCTGTTATCTGGCTTGGGCTCTACTGAACACATCTTTTTCTTTCAATCCTCCAATGTTCTCAACTTTTAGTTTTCCACAAGTCTTCATCAACATAAAGTCTGACACAAAAGATGATCCAACCCATAGCTTAGGATTTCCATGTATTATTCTGCTTCAGATAGTAAACCAAATCATGGCTTGATGCCATGGACATTCTTTTATGATAATAATAAGACTTTAGCTGTAACCTACAATTACATCTGAGATTAATTAGCACTTTCTATTTCCTTCTATAGTAACATTTTTGAATGACCTGTGTTACTCAGAAGGTCTGGTTTATTGCCCAAAGACTGAATTTGTTTCTCATCTAAATGTTATGTTTGTTAAATTTACAGCATGCACTTTCACAAAACAACAGCAAAAAACTCTGCCTCTGCCTGCACTGTCCTTTAACACTAGTAATTCTATTATTCTATCAAGTTGGGTTAATTTTATACTTTAAATTTCTTGGCATGCTAAGTTCTGTGGCAAGTATTTTTTTTTCTTTTCATGTCAGAGCAATAGACACAAGGTAAGCATTATTGTTTGCTTTTCTCCATGGTGGAAATTGGCCTTAAAAAGTCAGTTCCTACAGCTATTCAGTTAGCAAGTATTCTGGAGCTCACACACCCAAACTGCACTCCCCCAAACCCAGCCTTTCTATGAGTTTTCTCATTCATTTAAAAATCTGCCTTCTTCTTGCACAGTTGCTCCTTTTCTTTCAACAGTCTTCAGAAGTGTTCCTCTTCTTTACCAAGTAGATTTCTGCTAGCCTTTCTTTTTATTAATCTTACTACGAGTACATATTGATTATGCAGAGCAAAGAACTTCCTTGTGATATCTTGCCCATGAATATAATGTACACTAATTAAGTTAAGCTTGTCTGTGACTCTTCTACAGCCCTATCTCCCAATGTTCTTTAACACTAGTGATTCTATTATTCCATCAAGCTGGATTCATTTTGTACATAAAATTTCCTAAGAATTTTTTCTCACTTAATTTTTATAGTACAAGAAAAAAAGATGAATTATGGTGTCAAGCTATGTTTCAGTATATACTTTTTTTTTCTATTTTCTTAAGACTTTTAATCAATATGAATCTTCACTATGTTTTTATCTATCTGCACCCATCATCTACCCATACGTGGAATCATTTAATTATTATGACATTATAAACCAGAATTGACACTACATAAAATATTAGAGCACTTAACTCTCAAACATTACCAAAGAAGAAGGTTACTAGATTTTTTTCCTTTAAATTCTACCATTAAAGACCAGCAAAAGTGGGTATCCATAAATACATCAAAAAGTTGTAAATTTGTCATTGCTTGAGATAATGACATGTTGCAGATGCATCCCATCCCAACATTTGGCAGCTGCAACACAGCCCTGTAATCTAGTTTCTGACTTCAGTGAGGTACAGTTTAAAATCAGGGTCACAAGAAGGTGAGGACAGACAGTAATACACTTGTTGACCCTTCGCAGGAATTCCAGATAAAACTCCAGAAGTTGAGTCAGAGATAATCACAATAACAAACTCACCATCTATCTACCTGTCAGCCTCTTCCTCTCAGGGAGGGACAAAAGGTCACTAAAATAGCTTTTTAAAAAAATTCCCATGAAAACGTTTTTTTACTCTTTTTTTTAAAAAAGGGGACATTGAAAAATGGTACTATGAGCTAAATAGGGCCATTCAAACTCTTTTTCACTGAATCTATGTTTATTCTAAGAAATCCAAACATTAAGGCATTTTCTTTTTTCCAGGCAGAACATCAGAAGATTGTGAAAAATCTTAGCAAGGATAATAAGAAAGAAAGACAGCCATTGACCTCATGTGGATGACCAAACATAAGCAAGCATCCAGGTAAGTAGCCAAATGCCAATTTCCAGCCTCTTGGTAGCCATGCGTGCTAAGCTGATGTAATGTGGAGTTTAATAAACATTGCACATTCTTTACCTACTTTTTCTATAATAAATAGAATACTATTAAAATGCTGACACCTCGACTATATTTTTCCTACCAAAAATACTGATCAATCATTACTGATTTCTGAGGATTCCAGGGGCAATGGAAAACACTGTAGTTAAAGTTTCTCACTGCTTTGGTCAGGTCTGTGGTATTAGCATGGTTTGGCTTCCCTTTGCAAATGTGCAGCTAATGGGGGCCAAATACTCAAGACAGGAGCCTGTGCTACTATGTCTCATATCTAGCCTTTCCAGATTATGGCTTAAAGGACAAATATTGTAGATTTCTCTTCTCCATCTATTTTTATGAAAAAGTAGCATAGGTATAAATTTTAAAAGGAGACTGGAGTGGGGGGCTGGTGAGATGGCCCAGTGGTTCACAGTATGGTCTGGGCTTCCAGAAGACCCTGGGTCTTTTCCCACCACCCACATGGTAGCTAATAACCATCTGTCATTCCAATTCAAGAGAATCTGATACCTTCTCTGGTCTCCATGGGCACTACATGCACATGGTTCACAGCCATAAAGGTAAAACATCCACACACCTAACATTTTTTTAAAAGATTAAAATAAGTTTAAAAAGGGAGACTATAAAAGGGGAGGGTGGGAGATATAGTCAAAATATATATGTGTATAAAGGTCTTTATGAAACTCATCACTATGTACAAGGAATACATGTCAAGAAAATTTATATTAAAAGGAAGAATGTATAGTATACTTGAACTTGGACATTGGAAATGTTTAATATTTCTTTAGAAGAAAAACCCAAAACAAACTTACTTTGGTCAGTAAGCAACCGTCTGTGCCAAAGCGTTTACTTATAATCAAGAGGTTTAATAGAAAAAGAAACTAAATTTTTTAGATAAGTATATGAGTTAAAAATCACCTTGGGTTGCTTTTTTATTAATATATACATATTAATTTATATACATTACTATATATCTTTTTGTAGTTAAGCTTGTAAAAACCACTATAGTCAATTATATGTATTATCCAAAAACCCTGAAAAAGTCATAAATTTTGAGAAAGAAAAACAAAATGTCTCCCTTTCATCATATGATCGACACCACGGAAAAGATTTGCTCTAGAAGTAACAAGTGTTCTTTAAAATCCGAAGTCGTGTCATTTTCCCAAAGGCTGTATGTGACTGGTATTGGCTCTGCCCCAGCTTGGAACTTCCCATCTCTAAGCGATGCCGTATGGAAGAGAGACTGAGGTTCCCTGAGCTGTTGTTCCCAGGCCCATCCGTCACTTGACGGATACCGTGGATAGTCTTGAGTCTGAGTGATTTGCTCGCTGTTTATCTACATCATCGAGAGCAGCACTTGTGTTCCTATCTGGAAAATAAAAGAATATTCTGAGGCCTGAGTGGCAAAGTTGAACCAAACTAGACATGCCTGGTGCCTAACTAGGGCCTTCTCACACATCTCAAGGAAAGATCTGCCTGGAGAAGCATTTCTAAGGAAGAGGCTGATGTTCATTAAGCCACACTTGATCAAATAGAAGGGAAAAAGCATTCACAAAGCAATGATGCACCAGCAAAGAATACTGGAGCAATATGACCACAGAATCAATGAGGGCTGTAAAGAAGCAAACTTTCCAGTTCCTTCAACATAGTCAATCAATGCACATGGAATTAGAGTTGTTAGTTGCCACGTAAGCTCATCTGCCAATTTGAGACAATGATTTTGGCTTGACTTAAGAATCCCTCTCCCCACCCCTAGTTTTTCCTTTTCTTTTTTCCTATTAACAATATGAAACGTCAATTGGTATCGGTCATATAGTACATGCCAACCAACTGTCAAGTTTAGAAAGTGTTGCTTCCTGGCTCATAACATGCATCTTCTTTTTGATTGGCGTATGAATCATCAGGTTAAAAACAGCAAAAAATAACCAGCAAGATAACTTCTTCATTCACTTCCTTATATCTTTTAAAATAAAGTAAATAAATTCTTTTACTAAAACCAGATGGGATTTCTCATCCAACTTCCTGTGTTTTATTTTGGAAATTTGAACAACAACAAAAAAAGACAATATCTCTTCGCCTTTATCTTGTGGATTCTGTTTGGAGTCAGATTTCTTTTTTGGATCATGTTTATGTCCTTGTTGATTTGTGTGGCATCTTTAATTTCTTGTTGCCTCTCACAGGAGGCAGGTTCCATCTTTTCCCTTTTTACTTTTTTATTAATTTTTATGTGGAATTCAGATGAGAAAGGCTGCAGTATTGCTTTGACTGCCTGCCATGATATAAAATGCAGTAAAACGTACAGCTGGTGAGAGTCTATTTAGAATTTTTTAATGAAATATAAAGAAAAAGACCAGGTGCTTAATTTTTACATGCTGCATTTCATTTTAAAAATTCATGGTATCTTTTTGAATAATTTTTACTCATGCAGATGTTCTCAACATTGGAGACAGGCGTTTCCTTTATTTTCTTTTTCACACTAAGCTTTTGCACAAGGAAAGTGGCTGGGTGGCTATATTATTTGTGAGTCAGGACTCTAATGATAATTATTCTCAGATAATTGCCAAATGACTCATGGCAAGACTTGCAATGATGTGTACCTTGTTTTTCTAGTTTGGAACTGGAGGATAATGGTTGTTTAACATAATGGAAAGAACTTTGGGCTATTTGAGATGAAATACCTGTCACAGGGAATGTGTTGACTCTTCAGATAATAGAGAAATCCGTCTGTGCTATTTGTCAGAGGATGAGTCACTGATTGAAGAACAATGTGTCACAGATTTTAGGGTGGTGAAATTTCCAAATATCAAAATTACTTATTCTTTTAGCTTGACACAAACTATGAGCAATTCAGTCTGAATCACTTAGTACTAAGTGATTAGAGGTTGAGATGACTAAGTTTTGTCCCCCACCACAATTTATAAATATATTGAACTCTCAACTAACGTTCTATCCCTTAGAGAAAATATATGCCAACGCTGCACCTCTCACAGCCCTGTGTGCCTGGTACTCATGCAAAGCCATGTGCTTCAGTGATGGGGTGCCCGCTTGGCTAATGAGTGAATATGCAAAGGACATCAGGATACATCTTGTGAGTGATTATCATTATCAGTAATGATGGGGATGGATTCATTGCGGATTAAGTTACTTCCTGTGTTTAATAATCTTCATTTTTCAAAGTTATATCATTCTGGAAAGAAAAATTACTAATGGATTTCCATTTGACAAATCATCCTTTACCATTAAGTCATGATATATAAGAACCTTTAAAAAGAAGTGTTTGCTCTCTGCTGTTTGCTCTCTGCACATTGACCCCAATAACGGGGTGACGGTGTCTGCCTGGGGTAAAAGGGCTCCCTTGGGCTTTGTTCTACCTGTTTCTCATTAATCGATTCATGAAGAAGTTAGGAAAAAAAGAAAACCTCAAAAAAAAAAAGAAGAAAAGAAAAGAAAAAGGAAAGTCCATTGTTTTGAATGACTGCACATGCTCACTATTCATAAATTTAGTCTTGTTTTCCTGATTTGCCCAAAAAGGGCAGTTTTCCTGTTGAGGTTAATTTGGGATACATTCTAAAAAACAAGGTTGAAATATTTTATTAGTGACAGCCGTTTGTTTTTCGCTATATTTAGATCCTCCCAGGATTCTTTAGTCATAAATTGATCAAGATTGTGATCTCAACCTGGTATAATGTAAGGCTTCTGAAACGGGAATAAAAGAAAACTCAAAATCACAACCAAACAATTAAAACAAACACAAAGGCGTGGGTGCTCTATTTGGTCTCTGTTACTGTTTTCTGGCAAAGAGAGACTCCACATGATGTACCTCTCTGATTAGATCCCCTAATCATAAATTCTACCCCAAAATAGTTGGGTGTATAATAAAATTTCATGCTCATAAAAAGTCTGTTGAAGTGTGTAGGAGGACAGATAGAGATGAATTCTGTGCCTTTGGGAACATTCAACTTGTGTAACAAGTAGCAATTTTTTTTTGGTCATTTAAACATGGCCCCAGGAAGGATAGTATATTCCTTCAAGTTCAAGTATATTCCTCACTCTTATAATAAGGAAAAAAACTCTATTGGCATTTTTCATTACTAACTGCTTCTTTCATGTTTCGGTGGGAGAGCCGAGGGTTTGGATGAAAAGTATTGATGAGCAGAGCAGATCATTGGTTGTTCTTGGTGCTGCTGGTGGACACACTCACTGTAGACCTGCATGAGAAAAGTAGGGGAGATGAGGAAGCTGTACATGGGTTGTAACAATGCATCCTTGAGAACCTAGGACCAAACAGTGGGAAAAAGTAAGATCAACGAACTGCCATGGAAATCCTCAAATTTCACTGTCTCCTTGATAAAGAGCAAAAACATGAGGGAGTATGCTAAAAAATGCAAGAACCCAAAATTTTAAGTGTGAAAATAAATACCTATAATAATTGCAAAATTATGAATTCTTACATGCCAAAAAATTTAAAAGACATTTTTTTTTATTACATCAAGACTGACAAAATATCAAACTGGCTTGCTCAATTTTGTGTATTTAGGGGACAGGGGTGGATATATATATATATATATATATATATATATATATATATATTCTCTTGCCATATTTCGGTTTTGCCCACTCTTGATAAGAGCAAATGACTTCTGCTTTTAAAATAAAAATCAAAGGTGAGTAACTTCATCTCAACCGAATTCAACAAATGTGTGTGCACGTGTGTGGAAATGTATAAATACAGGTGAATGTTTTCTTGAATAAATATAGTGATCAGTTTTGAGTTGATCTTTCTTCCAAGTTCAGGATCCCAGCACTCTACAGTCTTAAATCTGAGTCCTAATCCACTCAGATCTTAGTGCGGAGGCTGGCATGGTCGGTTCTGGGTTGTGCTGTGCCACTCATTGTGGGATGAGCCAGTGCACAGAGAAGCCAGACTGCAGGGCAGGCTCCAAGTTTTCCATTTCTGCTGTTTTTCTTATTTCTTGCTGCTGATGACCTTTCTGGATCTCAATTTCTAACATTGGCACCAAAATATTGTGTCTCCCAGCAACTTCCTCGTAAGCGTGAATCAGTTAACACCTGTAAATCACTCTGTGACTTGCAGCCGAGAAGTGTGATGTAAATACAAGGTAATTGTAAAAGCAAAACAAAACAAAAGCCAGAAGCTAATTTCCTTCAAAAAGCATTGATATTTAGGAAACACAATGCTGGCTTTGTCTAGCTGAGTTGTCAATATTTTGGAAACAGAAGTATCAGTGTATCTGAGGCAGCAAGAACAGGTGAGCTCTTTCCTAGGGAGACAGGGTAAGAGAGAAGCATCACAGTTCTACAGCCTGAGATGCAGACCACAGAAAGAGAAGGGCAGCTAGCTGATGCTTGGAAGTACCTATGCTTACTCCATTGATATATATATTAAAACTGTATGTTTAAAAATACTGATTTATGTGTTTTATATTCTCCCACATATTCTGTAAAACCAAATTCTTAGGAATTGAGTCATTATATTCTTTTATGATTCCACAAAAAAGTCAAAAGAAGTTTAGTATATTAATTTAGAATAGAAAAAATGTTATACAGTATTTTGGTGTTTAAATAAGTATAGAGCTTCTGGCTTTCCTTGTTAGTAACATAATTTCTGTCTTTGAAATGCCTATTGCATGTTAAAATTATCTGCAAGTGAAATATGTAAAAGACAGACAATATATTTGCTCTTGTAAGGAAATGAATAAGGAAACATGGTTCATGGTGACAAAGAAATATAAGATATTTGTGAAATTTTTCTACACTAAGATTCCTTTTGAAAGAGTCATCCTCACTGGAAAGTAAACAAATATCTTAAACACAAACTGCATTTTTGACTTGGAGAGATGACTCAGTCTACAAAGTGTCTATTCACAAACATGAAGGCCTGGTTTTGGATTCCCAGCACTCACATAAAAGCTGGATAAACCTGTCACCTGTAATGAAGGGAGGAAAGGAGGCCAAAGCTGAGTGTGTCCCTGGAGTTCATCCATCAGCCAACTTAGCTGAATTGAGCTCCAGGTTCAGTGGGAGACTGCTCAAAATAAACCAAAGAAGTGAAAAATGACTGAGGAGGAAACCTGCCTGTACACGTGTGTGTGCACCCCCCCACACGTGGGCACACGTGCAAAGATAAAGTGCATGTTGTAGAATAGGAATGACACAGAGAGTCAGGAGAGAGAGACAGAGACAGAGAGAGAGAGAGAGAGAGAGAGAGAGAGAGAGAGAGAGAGAGAGAGAGAATGTCGTCTTAGCTTCACCATCATCGGGAAGGGAAGAGACACTTCACTGGCATGGACAATAAATAGCAAAATCATGAAAAAATACTTTTTTAGAGTTATCATACCAATTTATTAATTTAGTTATATATCCTATTATACCTCAGATTATAATTTACTTAGTATCATATTTATTACACTGTATCTAGTCTAGTTATGGAGAAGATTGCATATTTTTTTGCTAGGAGAACAGATGAAAGGAAGGTAGAGAGGTCCACTTGGATGTTTTCAATCTTATTTGGGAAAGCACCCAATTTCTCCCATCCTTTTCCCTTCTTTCCCATGACAGCATCTGAATGCAGGAGGTGGCCTGATGCATCGTTGTGTAGCCTTCCAGCTCCCATGGTCTGTGAGCACATCTCCTTTTTTTGCTGACTTTGCCACACCAGCTATATAGGCTGGGGAGGCAAGTCACAGACCTCACTAATTCCTGCAGACAGCACAGAATCCTCTGGTCCCGGCCCAGCCTCCTTGTGCTATGGTCATTCACAATGGAAGCCTCACTGAGAATATTGCTATTTATTTAGCAGCTTGCTGAGATGCATACTCTGTAGACTTCTGTGTTCCACGCACAGTGTATTGGTAACAGAATTACTTAGCAAAGCTAATCTCTTGTCCGCCTCTTGTGACATCTCTGTGAACAGACTTACGTAGCCATTGATGTGATTTGGGCAGTAAGATCTTTGGAGACATTTCTTCCCAGTCTGGATATTCTGGTCCCTTCATTTAAGGTACCATCCTTTCTCCCAGACTCAGTCAGAGAGGGATGTTTTCCTTACATTCTCTTGCTTTCTCTGTTTTCTTACAACTTCCCAGAGCTAGAAGATGTAAGAATTTCTTAGAAAAAACCTCTTTCTTGGAGACTGTTGACATAGCTCAGTCAGCATAGTGTTGATCCTGTAAACAGAAAGGTCTGAGCTGGATATCCAGAACTTGTCGGGGAATGAAATCTGGATGTGATGGTATACCTGGAAGGTGGGTCGAAGGACCTCTGGGGCTCACTGGCCAGTCACCCAAGAGCTAACTACACGGAAAAAAAAAAACCTGCTTCAAAAAACAAAAACAAAAAAACCTGCTTCAAAACTAGGCAGACATTGAGGAATGATACCTGAAGTATATGTCTAGTCTCCAGGCATACCAATACACACACACACACACACACACACACACACACACACACACACGAGGGAGAGAGAGACAGAGTCATACTAATGCACATATACACACACCAACACACATAAACACATAGATATATAAACTCAACAGATACACACATACCCCCCCACCCTTACCCCCCTCCACACTTTCTCTTGTTTCATAACTGAGACTTCTCTCAATCTTTCTTTCCTAAAGTCACCCCTGTTAAGTATTATTCATGAACTGAAATAAGAAAACAGGAAAGGACAGTCAAATGTAGGAGAAACTGACTTTTGTAGTTATGATGAAAGTATACTTCCACAAGAAAATGGGGCAACCAAAATTTTGCTTGTTGACATGGCAGAAAGCTTTAGGAACACAGGGAAGAATGGGTCTGAGGAGGATGTTGGCCTGTCAGAAGTTCCAGGAGCAGCACTCCTGGGATTTAACTCGCTTACAACTTGTGTTTTAGTGGTCCAGTCCATGCAAAGCATAATGAAAATTTACACCATGCAAACACCTCTGGTAGAGTGGAACTCCATGCTTTGTGAAGACGAGGAGAAGGAAAGAGAGAAACTCCAGGGAGCAGATGACCAGCCCGGTACTAGAGCATCAAACTGAACACCAGAGTTCTGAGGGAGGAAGCAGGGAGACCGGATGGCAGTGCAGGAAGGCATCTCCATCCTCTAGTCTGGGATTCCCAGCAGCATCTGAAGAATGAATACAAATTTCATAACAGTGAAAATGTTGTGTTTTTGTTTCTTGTTTTGCAAATGGTCAGTGCAATCCAGCAGGGAAGTTAGAGATGCTTAATTCCTAGAGCAGAATTCCAATTAGGTCGGGTGCATCTGGTACTTTATTTAAGAAGGATTGACTTGTTTTTCCTGAATGCATTCCTGCACTTCAACCCAGGTCCTTGGGTGGGGTAGTGTTTTGGAGGTCAGTCTCAGCCATGAACAATCTTACACAAACACAGGCCCCACAAGTGAGCTCATCTAAGGAGAACTTTCTCTTAGGTTTCCTAATATCTCACTAGTAATAAGAGGTAGAGGCTGCAGATTTCACCAACTGTATCTTATTGTCACTTCAAAAAGACAGGTGACCGATGTTCACCTTGGTTGTGTAGTTTTCTGAGTCCATGTCTGCTCTGGGCTCTGTGCGGTGAACTCTTGCTATAAAGTCATTTCCAAGTGATGCTTTCTTTACTGGATTCTTTCCAGAGGGCCTAGCTCCAGAAATCTCAACTATTCCCTTCCAAAAACTTAGAAGCATTTTCCTTAACAACTTTTCTTCTTTGAACATTCTAACTGGCTTCTGAACCGGCACAATCAATTGAAACAGTCAATCACTAAATTACATAAGTAAAAGGTTATAGAATAGATTCTCACTCTGTCTTCCTTCATCTTCTTAATTCAGGAAATTCTCACCCTCTTCCCCCTGCCCCCATCTTCTGGCCTCAGTGTAATAAACCGCTTCCTTGCAGGATCACTGCTTCTTAGGCAATAAAACAGCCGTGTGCAAAAATGACATTTTAGATGGGAGTTTGAAAGATCTGTCTCTCATTAGGACCCCATAATGTGAGTAACTCCTTGGGTAGTTAGCACAGCAGGGAGCCTGTTTTATAACGGTATATTTGAAAGATATATTTATTGTTCTGCCACCAGAAAAAGCTCAGAAGAGAAGGAAAAATAAGTTAAACTTGAGTCATGGAGTAGACTCCCTTGGGCCCATTTGGGGCCATCAAAAATCTGACCCCTCTTCCCAAACGAAAGCAAAACTTCCAGGAATCCTTAGTCAGCTTATAAACAAAGAAGGGCCCATACAGAAGTAATGAAATTTCCAACTGTGGAGAAAAGCACTCCTTTATTTTGTTTTTAAATCAAGGAATGATTGATGTGGTTGCAATTTGATGTTTGCTTTTAAAGAGATTCTTTATTTCACTTAACTACCCACCTCCATTCCCTCCGGCTGTAAAGTAGCTCAGCAATGCTCACCTTCCTGAGACTGCCAGCCTTTGGAGATGCCACGATGGCTTCTGTTCTGTGTGTTCGCTCCTTCCTATAATTCCACCTTGTTACAGGAGTAACAGCAGCCACACAGGCCTGTCCACTTTCACCTCCTTTGCCTCTCAAGTTTTTGGTGATTTCTTCCAGCACATTTATTTGGGCAAATGCTTTCAACACAGTTAGTTCTGTGTTAGAATTCACTAAGTTTCAAGAAAAATATAAATGGCAAAGTGAGTCTGTTTTAAGGTTCTGGTAGAACTAATTTTATTAAAAGTCCCACTAAAGAATTTGTATGCTGATACAAAACTGGCTTAGAACTTGTGGAGGCTTTTTAATTTTCATGCTACGTTATTATCATTATAATTGTTTCTGTATATCAACTGTATAAATTAATACAGGCTGCATTCTGACATTTTCGCACATGTGTATACACGCTTAGATCATGTCCACACTCCAGTTTGTCTTCTCTCGCCTCTTCTCCTGCTCTTTCCAGTTCTCTTAGTTCTTCCCAGCTCCCCCTTCTACTTTCAGCTCATTTTTTTCCCATAGAGGGGAGAAAAACTATGATACTTACTCCTCGAGACTGACTTTTATTTTATTTTGTTTTATTTTCTTAACATGATGTCATTTAGTTCTTTCAATTCTCATGTTTTTTGTTTCATTTTGTCATTCAAGTTTGAGAGGACTGTAACTATGAGGTAATTAATACTGAGGATCTTCTGATTTCTTTCTAGAATGTTCACATTAATATTTGTTTTTAAATTTAAAAATTACATTTATTTTTATTTATTTATTGTTCTCTCTCTCTGTGTGTGAGTATGTGTGTATGTGTGTGTGTGTGTGTGTGTGTGTGTGTGTGTGTGTGTGTGTGTATGTGTGTGTGTGCATGTGCATGCATCAAAGAACATGTGTAGAGATCAGAGGACTTTTGAGAGTCTGTTTTTCCTTTCACCATGTGGGTCCTGTGGACTGAATTCAAATCATCAGATTTGGTGGCAAGTACCTTTACATACTGAGTCATCTTGCAGGCACTGTTGAGATGTTTTAAAACTACCCACTGACATTTCCAAAGAGCCAGGGAGGTAGAAGGTGGCATTCCTTTTTAGATTAGTGGCTCTTCATTTTCGATTTCACATGTTTCATAACTTAAGGAAGATGTGGAAGTTACAATGAAGGTTTTTGTCAGAGCGTCCCCATTGCTTGCTCCCTCTTGAAAAGCTCCCAGAGGAATCATAGTCTGAAGGGTTTTCTGTGAGATTAATGATTGATGACAAGTCTATGTAAGGTAGCCAAGTCCCACCCTAGCATTTCATAATGACACACAGAGGTCCTTAGTACTACATGGTTCTCTGTAATAGGATCTAAATACAAATGCCAAGTGTCAGCCACCAAGCAGGTTCAAAAGTTTTCTCTAATATATGACGATATGGTTTTGTTACCTGGGAACTTGCCTTGTGAGGTGGTTTCATAGCATTTACTTCTATGTGAACTCGCTTGTCGCTGAGTTCTACTTAAAACCATTTATGACTCCAGCAGATGGTTCTGATTTAGAAAGAGTGCTTTTTGAGCCATTTCTTTCTAACTTCCTTCCCCCCTGGCCTCTGTCTCCCGGCTCTTCTCAGGAGCTAATTCCAGTCAGGTTGGAAATTACAAGCATGTTGTTTAGTGCTGGGAATGATGTGCTGACGGATGAGCAGAGGTAGGGTCTGAACTGGGGTCTCAAGGAGCAGCCTTCAATAGATTAGAATATCACCCTACTGAGAAATGGACCACGCAGAAGCCTGATTTTCCTTCAGTGCAATTTAATTTTTCAGGGCCTGTAACTAAGATTGGCAGTTCTGAGCCCCTCATTCCTTGAGCACAATTTATCAGCACAAGGTCAGAGAATTCTTTTGGGCCTGTTTCTCATGAGCAGTGATAATTATGCATGTAGACAGCCCTCCTTGTATTATGTAATGTGCTGAACGATGCAGGGAGGATGGTTTTGATTTAGACTCAGAAGCACCGTCACCAGACCCAAATGCATCTAACATCCGAGTAACCCAGGAATCACCTCTGATGTTCTGGATGGGATCCATCAACACACCCCCCAATGAGGACACATCCTTTTCTTTATGACTATCAATGGCTTTCAGCTTGACAATGCAGAAATGTGCCATTGATGTAGGCCATATTTGAGGGAGAGTGCCTTCTGGGCTTTCTCAGTCATCAGTCTGTGTGGGGCTGGCTTGGCGGCAGGAAGCATCTCCAGATAATACATTCCTCTAATTGCTTCTCCCCGATATGCTGCATCTCAGCTATTCACCGGGGAAGCTCCCACTCTTCCTTTTGGGAAGAGTCACTTATTTGGCCCTCGCTTTGGCTTTGGGAATGAATGAGCCTTGCTGAGCTGCTTGCAAGGGTAAGTAGGCCAGAGCTTTCTATCACTGGTTTCATGGTATTTAGCATCATTCATAAGGGTTTCTAAGCAAAGGTTGGTACTGAAAGCAGAACACTGGTGGGTTTCTGGGTTAGTCTTCACTATTAGACCCCAAGGCATTGGAGTCACACAATGCTAATCCTTAAGAGATAATGAAAGGAATCTAGGATGAAGTAGAGTTATCTACCACTCTAGAGATAATTAAATGTAGTTAAACTGGTACTCAAAGGGTTAGTAAATGACTCTGCTCAAATTCCAGTGTTATCCAGAAGTACTGTTTTTTTTTTTCCTTTTTTTCTTTTCTGCTTTTTCCTTTTTTTTTTTTTTTTTTTCAGACAGGATCTCACTATGTACCTCTAGCTGTCCTGGAACTACACACTCTATAGACCAGGTTGGTGCTGAACTCACAGAGATCTGCTTGCCTCTGCCTCCTAAGTGCTGGGATTAAAGGCGTGTACCACTATGCTCAGCTAAGGCATATTTCTTGACAGGCACCACACTGAACAAACTAGTCTACACCAGCCTTGGTAAAGATTTCACTTCCCTTCAGGGATGCTGTTGTAACTTTTTTGTTGAGAATAAAGAAACTAACAAGAACCCTGCATGTCTTTATTGAATGATGTATTGACAGCAGTAGAGTTAGAAAATGTGCCAGTCACCATGCTCTGCTGTGTTGTGGCACTGATTTGTAAAAACAAGCATCTTGGCCATTTGTTATTTTTACATTGTTTGCCAGCTTCTCTTTCTTTAACAATTTCCCAAGGTTATTTATTTTTGTGTGTGGCTGAAGATAAATATGTTTCATTTGAAACTCTTCTTCAGTCACAAAGAGAAAAAGAGGAACCCAGTTGGAATGTGTGTGTGTGTGTGTGTGTGTGTGTGTGTGTGTGTGTATGTGTGTGTGCCTGTGTGATTCACCCTGCTTTGTATGTTTTCTTTTCTTCTTCACATAACTTCAGCCTGATCGGATCCCTCTAGGAAATGGATGCCAGCAGTGACCAATTTACTGAACTCTGTAGTGGGACCTACGTTCCACATAGGTGGGAGACTACTCATAGTCTCCTCCTGTACAGGTGACATGCTTTGTGTGATGAATCAATAATTGCCATCTAAGAAATCAGACTATCTAAAATATATTTGTACACAGTTTTGAATATTATTTGACTATCAGATATAGGTAACAATATTTTATTCATTAAATTATTTTGGTTATTTTACTTCTTATTTATTTGTGACTGTGTTTCTTTGTTAATAGAGTCTACTTTTGCCATTACATTTCACCTTAGTTTCTACCAAACATACCAAGGAATACACAGTCATTGGACCATTTGATTTTTAAACTGCTTCGTGTGTGTGTGTGTGTGTGTGTGTGTGTGCTTCGTGTGGTTGGGAGCAAAAATGCCACAGCACATGTGTGGAGATCAGAGGACAACTTGCTGAAGTCAGTTTTCCCCTTCTAGTGTGTAGATTGTGGGACTACTGTGGGAAGTCATACTCAGTTCCCTAGCCTTGGCAATATGGGCCTTTACCTAGTGAGCCATCTGGTCAACCTCCATTGGATTTGTAATGTCATTAGAATATTAAAAGTCTCACATATGTATACACAACTGTAGCAAAAAGCCTATTTTTTTGCTTGTTTTGTAAATATCTTATGGTTGTTTATGTAAGACAACCAAAGTCATTTCATAAATACTCTTCAGAAAAGTAGTGTGCACTGAAAACACTCGTCTGCATAGAGAAAATCTTAGTGGGCACCCTGCCCCCCCATATTTTAGAAGAAACCTGAATTCATGCATATGGATTATAATTATAGTGTGGATACTCTGACAACACTGACTCATTCTTTAGACATTTTCTTTCCCTTCCCTCAACTTCTGCTAATGATCAAATCAGAAGATAGCCTTCATTTCTAAAATCTTTAGTGTTAGAAGAGATATACGTGCAGTTCATTACAGGCTTTGGAATTGAGATCAACATTGTTATATTTGTATGCCCAAATAATTAGAAAATGATCTTTCAAAGCAGTCAATTTCTATCTCCACCACACCCACAGTGAACCACATGTTAGTGTCTGTAGGATGCTGTGGAGGAAATTATTTGTTCTCTGTACCTTTAACCAGAATATAGGGCCTATCATATTTAACATGCGTCCTTAAGCAGGCTGACTCAGGAAAAAGTTACGTGAAAATTCCACAGAAACAGCAACAGGGTGGCCGAGGACTTAGGCACAAAGGACATGGGATTTCTTTCTAGAGAGGAATGGTTTTCTTTTCTTTCCTTTTTTTTTTTTTTAGCTAGTACACTTTGTATTGCATAAAATCTGTGAGGCTCTGCATTAGCTTGGCAGGATGATGAAGCAGTGTTTCCTAAGAAAATAAATGGTCACCAACTGGAGATTTTTGGCATTAATTATTCTAGCTTCTAGAGCCAGACATCTTTTAGAAACTTCATTATTATTAGGTATATGTACTTAATATCATTTAAATTATTGTGTGACTCATACTTTTGCCAATTTTAGTTTTTTTCCACCAATCTTGATGCTTTTCAAGAATATAATCTATGAGGTTCAAAAGGAATTCCTGTAGACTTAATGCAGAACAGAAGCAATTTAGCATGACATCAAAATGACTTGCTTCTTGTGTGTGTGTGTGTGTGTGTGTGTGTATGTCTTTGTGTGTGTGTCTCTGTGTGTCTGTCTGTGTGTATGTATCTGTGTGTGTGCCTTTGTGTGTGTGTGTGTGTGTGTGTATCTCTGTGTGTCTGTGTAGGTGTCTGTGTATACACTTGTGTGTTGCGTGTGTGCCTTTGTGTGTGTATGTGTGTGTGTGTGTATCTCTGTGTGTGTCTTTGTATGTACATGTGTGTTGCGTGTGTGCCTTTGTCTGTGTATGTTTGTGTGTGTGTGTGTGTGTGTATGTGTGTGTGTGTGTATCTCTGTGTGTATCTGTGTAGGTGTCTGTGTATGCACTTGTGTGTTGTGTGTGTGCCTTTGTGTGTGTGTGTGTGTGTGTGTGTGTGTAGGTCTACTAGATGTCAACTTCAGGTGTCTTTCCTGAGGGGTCCTTTATCTTTAAATTTTATTGTTAGACAGGGTCTCACACTAGTACCTAGAGCAGAGCAACTAGCCTAGAAAGGCTGGTCAGTGAGTCCCACTAGGTATATGCCTATCTCTGCTTCTCTAGCACAGACTGGCACTACAAATTTGTGCCACCATGCTTGCCTTTTTCCACGGTTCTGGGAACTGAACTCAAGTCTTAATGCTTGCATGACAAGCACTTTATGGACTGTGCTATTTTCCCACCTTGCCAGACAGCTTGTTTCAATTAATTGGTAGCAAGTGTTTTCTTTTTTCTTACTTTTAGACATAGTCTCTCTATAAAGCACAGACTTATCTCAAAGTCTAATGGCTTCTGTCTCCATAGCGCTGGGAATACAGGTGTGCAATTCTAACTAACAGAAAGGTTTCTGATGGAGATGCATATGCACTCACAAGTCTCCACAGAATTCACTCTTTAGAGCCATAGGCAAAATGCTCTGATGGCTTTCTGCTTAATCTTCCCAAAGACAGTAGGAGACCACCAGTACCCTTGGAAACTTAGAGGACCACTACCATGCTCTAAAGCCCTCAGTACTTGTGCTCCTGGGTCCCAACTTCACATAAGCCATTTATTACACAGGGTAGGAGAAGGGTTAGAATCTAGAAAGCTGTTAGGGATTTTATCTAATCAGGGGATGGTTTACAGCAGCTCTGACCTTGCCTGACCTTTTGGGTGATACCTCTGCTACTGGTGACATAGGCAATATTCAGATCTACCCTCTACATGGTGTGTGTGAGCCACACAGCCCTGCCTGATGGCGAGCTGCACCTTCCTTGGCTGGGCTCAAGCCAGTTTTTCTCTGGTACAGCTGGTTTAAAGGAGTCAGGAGAGCCACTGAGTACCCCCAAATGGGCCTCATCCCGAGTGAGAAAGCTGTCCAGAAGGAA
>CABHPQ010163465.1:0-19827 GCA_902168405.1 Peromyscus aztecus | reverse complement strand
TGTGTGTGTGTGTGTGTGTGTGTGTGTGTGTGTGTGTGTGTGCAGGCACATATGGTGTCCAGAGATTGATATAGGCTGTCTTCCTAGGTTACTTCTCTATATTATTTCCTCAGATAGTTCCTCTCACTGAACCCGGAGCTATGAGCTAGACTGCTGTCTAGGAAGTCCTCAGGAGCCTTTTGTTTCTACTTGCCCAGTGCTGGAATCCTAGGCTTGCCATACCTGGCTTTTACATAGGTTCGCTGGATCTGCACTCAAGGCCTCATGTTCATGCAGCAAGCACTTTAACCACTGAGCTATCCCCACCCCCCCAGCACCATGCACAGGATTTGAAATAGTGACCATCCTCTTTAGGGAGGAGACTTTTCTCAAAGCACATCAAACTTTACTTTGGTGTCATCTGAGACCTTCCTTTATTCCAATCTTGGTGGCCCATCTCTTGTATCTTGCTAATGTTTCCTCAGGTTCCCAGATGGCACTCAGATTAGAAATCTGGGTGTGGCTATGAAATCCTCTCTACCCTATTACTGGAGACTTCAGCTCCATTCTCAGCTAATGCATTCATGATCCGCCCACTACAGCAATCTTCCTCGTGGCTGCACAGGTATTTGGAATACAGTGTTCCACCATTGCGAGAGATATTATTAATACTCATGCATGTACAGATAAATGTACCTTTTAGAAATTTCCCAACAACAAACACAAACAGACTAACCATTGATTTAAAAAAAATGTAGGGAGGTGGAGTTAGCATTTATCTGGTGAAATTCCAGTGGGCAGAGCGCTTGAGCCCGGTGGTTAATTTTATATCAGATTTCAGCCAGCCGGCAGTTACTCTTGTCTGCCGGTGACTACTTTCTCTGTCACTTGGTATTAGATGTACTACACACCAAGCAGTAATTATCTTTGACACATAATTATTATGGTTTTGATGACAAGAAAGACTTTCCTTTCAGTGCTTTCATAACACATATCCCTGAAAGTCCAGGCTTGTAAAATGTGGCTAAAAATTAAAAGCACTTGGATTCAGATTGAATTCTAGGAGAGGGAATAAAACAAAAGAATTGGTTGTCTGATTGAAGGGATAGTTTGGAGAGCACTAAAGGGGAAAAGAAAAAGGAGAGGGTGGAGGCTATTTCAAAGTTTCCCAGGTTATCCCACCCAAAACATTGCTGATAGAAGGGAAAGCACCTAGGGTCATTCACGTGCTGAGCAGAGTTGCCTGGTACATCATGATGGGTACCTCGAGAGGAAAGGGTTCCTTGGGAGTAAGTGACCAAGGCTTGGATTAAAAGACAAAGAAGTTGTTCTCGGCAAGGCCACAGGCACCACATGGATGACTCCCCTGCACGTTTACGGTGTGGAGTTTGGAGACAGCCCCAGCTATAGGCTCAGATAAAGATTTTAACAGTTCTTTGCCCCAAAGATTTTTTTCTTTCTTTTATTTTAATGCTCATGATCTGGCATGTCAAATCTGAAGCCTGTGGCCTTTGTGGCATTTAAATGCCTACAGCCAGTAGGTCTGGGTCATCATACTATGATTCCAAAGCTTGGACAAGACTTGCTTGAAAGCCCCCTGGAACTTCTGCTTAGGGGCATCTGGGGACAGTGGCGAGGGAGTGGCATGCTGGAAGCTATGGGATGGGGAGAGAATAGGGGTATGCTGGAGAGGCTTGCTGAAGACTTATGGTATAATACACGGATGCAATAATTTAACCCTGGGAAGCTGATGTTATCTAGGATCTGATTTGATTTTAGAACAAGAGGAAATCTATTGGGTTGACCACTGGAGACTGGGCTGAGACCAGTACTGTTTTCCTTCTCCTACTAGGAAGTAAAAAATTCTGGGCACCCGGCAGTCTCCTGTGTTCCTAAGGTTCCTCCCTCGCCTCCCAGCCTTCTCAGCTGTAACTCAAACAATAATAATCAAGTGTGCTGACTTGAGAGAAGGTCTAACTTTAGTTCATTTTGTTATTTAGTGATGAGGGTGGAGGAGGGGAGGAGGGGAGGCCGCCATCTATGACTAATGCTGTCTTGCAAGCTCTTAGCCATATTTAGTAACGTGGGTATAAAAATAAGCTTTTGGTTCAATTTTTTTTAAGTTGACTTCTGTTTCCTTTCTTCTATTCCCTCTCCCAAAGATGGATATAACTAATTACACTCCCAGCTCAATGCTGATAGACGTGTATTTATTATTGGTGCTCTAAGCCCTGGAATTCTTTTTTTTTTTTTTTCATCCATGAGGCTACAGACATATACATTCTACTCCAGTCCCCGTGAGCTGTCAGAGTTAGAGTCCAGCCAGAGCACTGCGATATGATAAAGTTTTCAGGCCCTGTTTAGTTAAGACTGAAGATCTGGTACCCAGCCAATATCCACCACTCAGGGCTCTTTTCACAGTCCAAAATGATTTGGCTTAAACGTTTCCAACTGTGATGAGGTCCCATTTCAGTGATTATGCAGTCATTCACTTTTCCACATCAACATCAAAGTCATTAACAGCCGAGTATTATTGCATTGGCTGGAATTCAGTTAAGGACTAGAGGGAAGTTGCTCTTTATTAAGATAAATCATTGCCTTGGTTATGTCACCCATGAAATAATCAATTTACTGTGTTGGTTAATTTCCTTCCTCTTTGATCTGTGAATGAAATTCAACAGATCATTGTTTCACACAAGCACCCCTCAAAAGATTTTTAAGGGAAAAGTGCACACATGTGTTCTGGATGGCTGTGGTCTTACAAGAGCGATAAACAATGCACCAATGCTGAGGGCTCCCACCCTCCAACAATCATTTCTGCAGTTATCTTTGCTGTGTCCCAAGGGTGGGGCAATACCTGGAGCTAGCTGGGTGATCCTGTCTCTGAGTTCATGAATGTTCTGTTAAGTAATAAAATGCTAAGCAGAGCTAAGCTTAATACTTCAGGGACCACAAGCTTGTGCCAAATCCAAAGTGGGATATCCTTGCCTGGAATCCAGGATGAATGAACAGTGATAGTTGCAAGGATACTCACTTATAAATGGGAGGCATCCTTTCAAAGGATCCCTCTCATAAATACCAAACACTCTTTGCTCCACAATTCATGGTTCTGAGAGGGAAGGAAGTTGAACGGGATGTTTTATTTTCCTTGCTTTGGTGATTCCTCTGAGAAATACTCTTGTACTTGGATGATTTAAAAATATATATTTTATAATGAAATATTTCAAACATGCAGACAAGTATAGAGAATAATATATAATAAAAATCCATGGACCCATAACACAACTTTATCAAATCTTAACATTGTACTTCAGATGTGTGTGTGTTTTAAAGAAATAAATTTTATAGATACAGCAGAGGATGCCTATGCAACCCTTCTCTATTCTTTTCCATTCTTCTCTGCAATGGAATGACTGTCATGAATTCATGCACATAAATATTTTATTTTATGCTTTATTTTTGCTACATATATTTCAAAACTATATACAACAATACTATTTTATAAATGTCTTACACTTTAATTTTTTTGAATGGGGTGTATTTTGAGACAGGATCTCGCATAGCTCAGGCTGGTCACCTTCAACTCTTTTTCCTTCTGCCAACCACCTGGGGATTATAGGGACACACCAAGCAGGCTCAGTTTTAAAGCAGTTTGGAGATCAATCCTTTTTCAGCTTGCTTGTTTCATTATATTATATGTTGAGAGTTGCCAATAACAGTACAAATAGAACTAAATTGTGGTTGTATAGTATTTCGTTGCATGGTTACATTTGAATTATGCCATGTCTTTTCATTTCTATGTATAAATGATCCCCCTAGGGCACATACAAATAAATAAAGTTAAATACGAAAGGACTTCTGAGTCATAGATCATGCATA
Source organism: Peromyscus aztecus (assembly GCA_902168405.1). Lineage (NCBI taxonomy): Eukaryota > Metazoa > Chordata > Mammalia > Rodentia > Cricetidae > Peromyscus > Peromyscus aztecus. Next base: position 15,969 of record CABHPQ010163465.1, on the reverse strand, counting down.
GTTTTGTCTTTGCTAGGTGCTACCAAATTGCCAACTTTTATCTCCATCAGAATCACTGTTTCTCCAGACATCCCATTCTGGTGTGATTGAGAATAACTTTCTTATGAACATCAGACCTACGCAGTACCACTCATGTTCCACATACTCATTCTCCACACTGAAAAGAAAGCAGAAAATTGCAGGGCAGGTGCTTCTAATGAAGGGCAGATACTTATCTCTTAGCTATCTTTCACCCTGACTTTGGAGATCTGGCTTAGGAGATATGAGCAGTCAAATATTGAGGGCTAGGTTGTGGTTTAAAATATGTGACCAGATCATCTCAATGAGCAGAAAAGGAAGAATTTTCCAGATATTTTAGACCCCAAACCATACTTTTATAAAGTGCTTTTAATAAATACAAGGCTCAAGTCTTAATCCCCCTCAAACTTGCACAAAAGCAACCAAACTATTTTTTTTAAAGAAGTTTTAAAAGTTTCTTGTGTAGACGGAAGTTTTCCTGTGTCTTGCCATTTGTGACCACCCAAATAAATACATAGAAGCTTATATTAATTACAAGCTGTTTGGTCTATTGTTCAGGCTTCTTGCTAACTAGCTTTTTCATCTTAAATTAATCCATTTCTATTAATTTATGTATTGCCACACGGCCATGGCATTACCGGTCTGCTGGCATGTTGCTCCTTGGGTGGTGGGCTGGTGTCTGCTCTGATTCCACCTTCTTCATCTCTGTATTAAGTTTGAATGTACCATCTAACCATATTCTGTCTCACCATTGGCCAAACAGCTTTATTTATCAACAAATGAGAGCAACACATATTCACAGTGTACAGAAAGAAAATCCCACAGTACTTTCCCTTTTCTGTCTAATCAAAAAGGAAGATTTTCATTTTAACATAGTAAAATTACATATAAAAAACAATTTTCAAGCAAAAATTACAGTTACAATGTCTAGTGTATTTGTATTTGGCAAAATTAAAGGAAATATTCTATCATCTATCCTATATTTGTGAGTCTAAAGTTTTATAGCTAATTTATCTTTTATCATAACTAAGGAAAACTATAATTATAACTATCTAGTTTTCAATTCCATCAAAGACCCCAGAAGGACATAATATTACCTAAGTAAACAGGAAGTGCATTGTAAGTAACTTCAAAATTCTAGAAATGACAGAGACATCTGGCTTTCTGGACAGTCACCTGAAGTTTCTCTGTCATGTTGGGGCATTCATCTTCAGCCTATAGACCTAGAATCTCTGGCATATCTTTTGGTGAAGCAGGAAATTTGGAGGACCATTTTGCCTGTTTTAACAAAGTTCATTAGTCACTTTTCTCTGTGTCCTGCAGAATGTCTGGCAGTTTCTTCTGTGAAGCAGAATCGTGAAGGGCCATCTTGCCCTGTTTTGGCAAAGTTCAGTGATCATTTGTCTGTGGATCCTGCAATCCAGTTTATACAACACACTGTCAAGCAGTCCAGGCAAGAACAGTTTCTTGACCCAATGGCTAGCCTTTCTTATATTTTAAATAAACTCCATAACAAATTTCTTCGATGCCCATCATCTTCTTTGAAGTAATTGATGCTGCCAGAAGCAGACACGTCTCACTGTCCAGAAAAGCCTAAGTTTTTAAAACATTTTAAATGTCATATTCTGTAGGTCTTTGAAGTGTTTGAAGATTACTTACCTAATTGAAATACATCTTTGCATATCTATAAAAGTTAACTAACATAATTTAAGTTTGATTATCATAGATGACTAATTATTAATCTGTATTTCTTAATTATATATTACAATTTTAAATGAGTTGCATAAACATAATACCTTAAACAAGAGTAGAAATATACATACAGTATAACAAAATTGACCTTAAATTTGTATCAATAAACCAAAATCCATACCAATGTAAAACATTTTGAGATTAACAGTTGTTTTTTAGATTAAAGTAGATTTAATAATCTACCTTTTTTCATCATTTCTATATCACTCTTGAGTCATTAAAATCAAGTAGCACTTATGGAACACTTTAGTCAGAATAGTCTTATGTCACTATGCTCCCATGTTCCAGGTTAGCGTGGAACCCTGTGTCAGGGAAGCTGCAATAGGAAAAATGAATTCAGTGGTAACACAGAAATCAGAAGAAACCAAAATGTGCTTAGGAAATGATTTCACCAACTCTGATTAATTCCAAGTTTAAAATGCTTGTCTTCTCCCAGAAGGTGGCACAGATTCTGTGTGAGAGGCAGAGAGAGTTGGGTACTATTCCCTTCCCCAAGCCAGACTGATTAAAGTTTATGACTAAGCAAGAAAAAGCAGAGACTGGTGTGAGGGTGCATCCCAGGCGTTAAAGGTATCTAGTCTTAGTGAATATATATATATATATATATATATATATATATACATACATATCTATCTATCTATATATATGGTATAAACAATCAGAATTAAATCTTGCCAGTGTTATTATCTTTTTTTAATAATTATTATCATGCTTTATTAATTTATATCTATGAGGCTAGGGAGTTTTTCCACCACATCATTTTTTATTATTTCTAGGTAGGTGTTAGGCACCACATCAAATGTGTCTTGTGGATTCCATTTTCAATCAGTAGAGAAAGTGACTGCTAGGTTGTTCTGTTGCCTAAGCCTCATCCTTTCCATGCATGCTTCTCTTCTACCTGGTGTTCGGGGCCTACATCACCCACAGGGTCAGTCTTTTGTTTCTTTGCCAGTGAGAAGCACTGGGAGAGATGGGAGCAGTAGGGAACTCTCCTCCCTTCCTTCCTTGGATGTCTCACCATGGAAACAAGTTGTTAAAAACATCTCCTTTTTTGATATAAGGTGAGTAAAGACAAAGGTAACTGGAGGAAATTAGAGCTTAAATAATTATACCTTTTAGTTTTTTCACAGAGGCAATGTTTTTACCTTTGATAGTAAACTGTCAGAATTTTTGTATTAAATATTGAAGTGTAGCAGGTCTCAGAAATAAATCCAAGCCCCAGCTTCTCCCCCTGTAAAATGTAGACAATAACTAATAACTCAGTACCTACTATGAGGACTATGGAGGTGATTCAGATGCTAACAAATAGGAAGTAGTAGCACAGAACCCAACATGATAGATGTTGCAACTGAGATACTACTACCTGCTGTTGTTTGAATATTGTCTCTAAAGGTCATGTGATGAAGGCTGATTTGACAGCATTTGGTGCTGATGGGAATCAGTAGAACCCTCAGGAGGAGGACCAGGTTGAAGGTCTTGGGGTACATGTTTTTGAAGGCACTATTGAGACCCCGTTTGCTTTTCCATCCTCCCTCTTGCTCCTTGTCTGCCAGAGATGGGCAGCTTTGTTCCACACTGGTTTCTCCAGTATGATGTGCAGTTTAGCCACTGATCCAAAAACCACACAGCCAACTTATCAGAGATTGATGTCTCTGAAAAGTACCTCTCAAAACCAACAGACCTTTCTTCCCTGTAAGCTGATATTCTCAGTCATTTTGTCTCAGCAATGCAAAACTAAAATACACATCTTTCTCATGTTTATTTCCTCTGACTTACTGTATCTTCTAAGAGTTTTTCAAATAGTGATTTGTAGTTTTAAAAGTAATGGGAAAGTTTTTTTTCTACAATAAAGTCAAGATATTATTACCTTTGGTACTTTTCCTGTGAACATCTGTAGGTAGGATAATAACTGACAAACTGTATTTTGCTTTTGTATTTTCTAGATGAGCACCATGAAGCAGAAGGATCTTGGATTGAATTCTGGATCTATGTCTTCCTAATAGCATAACCCTATATTAAATTCTGTCTCATCTGCAAGGATTAGAGTGAGGAATGCTTTGAAAATCTGTGTAAGACATTTACCTCAGCATTAAATCAATGTGAGCCTGGATGATGCATTATGGCCCTCACTGCTATCCTTAGTTACTCCTCAGAAGCAGGTGTAGGATGAAGACAGTAAAACAAAGCAGCAGCGTGGGCTCTACCAAAGGAGCTCCCCTTCCTTAAGAGCATCCAGGGGCTCTTCTCCCGTGTGTTTGTGTCAACCCCCTGTGCTTGACCCCCAGTTCTGGAGTCACATGGCTCTGGAAGGCCTTGTGTTTATATTTGACTTCATTCTGAGGACATTTCAATGAAGAGGTATAGCATTTGTTTACGACCAGGTGATGGCTGCTTTGAGAGATATGCTGAGGTGCAGGGACTTTAGAAGCCTGAGTCACATGGCATATAACTTGGAAGTATCGTTTCCCATTAGTCAATCAATTGATAAGTAAAATCACTTTCAAGGAAGGGAGGAATGTGGCAAACGGGAAGAGCCCTTGTAGGAGGTACTCCTTGACCTTGTGGCTTGTTTCTCACAGGAGGGGAAGGAATGGAAATGCCAAGGTGCTAGGTTAGTGGAACCGTCCTGTGACACACTCGTGCTCTCCACACCTGAAAGTATTTTAAGGAGCACAGGACAAAATACCTTCTTCTCATTTTCTTGTGGCAACAAAAAAATTCTTTCCTTTATTTGGGACGAATTCTTAGACATGACAATACTGCATAGACTCACTTCTGAAAAAACTGAAGATTAGGGAAAATCCCACAAATTTGAGACACCACAGACATACGGGCACTTCTTTTATAAGCTAAGATATAAAGGTTACCAGTTTGCCATTTTCTGAGTGTTTTTAGTTCAAACATCTAAGCTTTACCCAAGATTTTCAGTAAGTGTAGGAAAATGAACATTTCCCCTCATAGAAGACATAAAAAAATGAGAAAATTTTGATTTAACTTCTGAGAACTGTTTCTTCAAAAACAAACAAGAAAACTAAAGAGTAAACCAAAATATAAGTATAGGTGTGGAAACAAGACTCTTAGGTTTTTATAATGCAATTCAATTTTACTAGTTTCCTTTCCTTTCTCCTATAGCAAGATACTATTAGATAATAGTACAGGGGACTTGATTCTTTAAATATTTCAGTGGACAGTGAGTAATAGTCATTATTTCAAAGGTGGTCATTCCTGCTAACATTTTCTCATTCCTATTTATTATTGTATTTAAACAGTAAACAGAATTGAATGGTAAATAAAGTCTCAAGCTAATTATATTTGTTGTTGAGTGTCCCCCTCTATCAATTTTTAAAATTTATAAAAATTGTATATTAAGATAGTGGCTGGATTTTCAGGAAACTCTCCTTTTTAGCAGTTCATGTTTGATAAGACAGTGTCTTCACATTACTAACATTAAGCATAATTTCTCAACGGAAGACAATTACATTAATGAATGATTCTTGTGCTATCAAATCCCATGGAAGCCATTTTTGCAAAACAAAGTGGAAAATCTGTTCTGTATTTAGAAGAGATGACAGTTCTCAGACCCTACAAAGAAAGCCAACTTTCATATTCAGTTACCAATGGATAAATTCTAGCCTGGAATTCTACTCTCAAAAAATGCTCTAATAAATTCAAGCCCCAAATAAGTTCATGTCCAGTAGACCGGTTCATTATTCATTGGGTGTGGTATAAAGAAAAGCTTAATATTTCCCAATGATTCTCAGCCTAGTAAATTTTGTTATTTCTCATTTAGGTAAAAAAAAAAAATCCACTCTACTAGCTGTGATATTCCTAAATTAGAAGAAATTTCTTATTTAAAGATCACCATATATAGAATTTCCAGTGTTTAATGATTTTTCCTCCTTGATAAATATTTTCTGAGTAGTTGAGAAGTTTTCTTACTCACCACACAATCCATGGCAGAAGGTTAAACTTTCATTTCTCCCTAAGTCTGATTTATACCAAAAACTCATAACTTGGGTCAGATGAAGCATTTTTTCTGTACTTTGGAATTTGTTTCTTACAAGAGTAAATGGAAAGAAGATCAGTATTCCAGCTGCCAATGAGAAATGCTAGCCTGTGGGTCACGGTGTCACCTACTCAGCTTGTAAGAAGTGGTGGGTCCAGAGAGAGGAACCCAGGTAGTTAATAGCAGAACCAGAATTAGTAGTGAGATACCTGGTTATCAGTTTGTTTCTCTGTCTCCTTCTGTAACCCTCAGTCCATCTTTATTACTTTTTCTGAAAACTTGTCTAATATTTTTTGCGATCATGGGATAACTAATATTTTTTGCGAGCATGGGATAACTGAGGGGCACCGCAAGTCATAATGCTCTGGGGAGCTGGATCCTGAAGTGACACAGAGGAGTTTAGCTTGCTCTAAAATGTCATAGGATGGGGGAAGGGAAGGAAGGAGGGTTGAAGAAAGAGAATAAGACCTTCAGACAAACATTTTTGCACTCTGCTGGGAGTGAATGTTGCGGGGCAATGGCCCGAGGCTTCTCAATTCAAGGAGGCTGGAAAGACCAAGATCGGGGGAGACTCATTTACACAGTTTTGGAAAGAGACTGCATGACAATAAAAGTAGAAATCATAACAACAAAAGATGGATGGACTTATTGCATAGACAGAGGATAAGCAGAAATTTCTTCAAAAGCATAAAACAATAAGAGAGGTGCCAACTTACCTCTCTTAGCATCATTATTGTTACTACTGAGAGACATGCAAGTTGAAAAAATAACACGGAGATAAGGATGCAGGAAAGAGAAACATTTTCACAAGTATGAAAAGTGCATATCCCCACAAAGAAGCAAATAAATAAAAAAAACCCCTTAAAATATCACAGGAACACCATATTTCTCAGCTAAACAGCTAATGATAATGAAATATTGACAATGTCCCAAATGAAGAACTATGAGAGACCCAGTACAGAGGCTGTGGTTCATACCATGGTGTGGGATAACAGTATCAGAGACAAACTAGATGACTTTGTTGGAGAGAGGGTTACACATCTGTCCCTGAAGTTGCAGAGCACCCCTAGTTTGGGACCCAGCAATTCTTTCCCTTGGAAAGAACCCTGGGGTAAAAATACCTAAATATAAAAGCTTCAAGCTGAAAAAAAACACACATTGGGGATATTGGTTGAATAAATTCAAAATGCATAACATGCATATAAATTTTCATAAAATGTATGCAATATTTGGACACATTATTAATTTGTTTTGTTTCAGTGAGAAAGGTATGCAATGTGCATGTGAGCACTCAATATCTATATGTCTGTATCTATATCTTTATACATTTAAAAAAAGTTTTAGTGTATTTTAATGTCTTATGTTTTATGAGGAAGAATGTTCTGAGAGAATGGAAATCCTCTCCATGGATGTGGAAGACTTAGTGAGAAAAGAGTAGGTTAGGAGTCCAGAGAAGACAGGGAGCACTGAGAACCATGGGGCTGGAAGTGGTGGTGATGATGATGATGATGATGATGATGATGATGGTGCTGATACTGATGACATTGATCATGGTGGTGATGATGGTAATGGTGGTGATGATTTGAGAGAGTTTGCTGGAACCAGATCACTTTTGGTCTGTTAGGTCATGGTAACAACCTGACATTTTATATTTCTTCACCCCTTTCCTGTCTTTTGTACAACAGTTAAATCCACCAGGACAAGCATTTATTTTGCTCTTGTGCCTTTGTTATTAAATCCTTACTGCTCAGTATGAGAGCCGCTAGCCACATAAGGATATGAGGACTTCAAAAATGCCTGATAGGAGTTGTAAGATAAGATACGGATTTAAGGAACATTTATTCTGGTTATTCAATGAGATAATAATATTTGGACATAGGGAATTGAATTAAATGCTATATAAAAATTAATTGTACCAATTCCTTTTTTACTTTTTAAAATATGACTAACCTTATATTCAGTTTATACTTAAGTTTAAATTAAATAGACATTTAAAAATATCTGAAATTATCTGTGTGGCTCACATACTATTGCTATTAAAATCATAGATATAGAAGATACATCGTCATTATTGTTTGCTGAATAAATGAGTGAGAAAATGGCTCAGCTTTTTTTTTCTTTTGTGATCTTCAGATTCATTTTTGATGCCAAGACAAAGGGACTTGCAGTTGGGAGGGAGCTGGTTTCTGATGCATAGTTATTGAAGTAGACTCTCCCAGACTCTTGTTTGCCTCAGAGTATTTCTGAGAGACACTTCTGACCACTTGTTGGACATGTGCCTGGTTGCAAGGAACTCTGAGTTGAGGCAGAAATTCTACTGTTGTAGGTATTGTAGTCAAAGACTTAGATTTGACAGAATCAACAATTGCTCTAGTGGCTTGCAGTTTTAAAACCAATATCTTAATCTTGGTGAGGATTATCAAATGGATTTGGGCAGTGAATACATCTCAACACATTTAATACATTAAAAATGTCATGAGCTAGCATACAACTGGAGGTCAGTGCCTTTTTTACTGAGAGACATGTATGTGTAGAGCAAGATTCTAAAGGGTTGATCTTCAAATTCTTAGTGGTTCCCGAAAGATGCTTTTTCATATGTGTCTGTAAGTGTAAGAGATGAAGTTTCTAATTACGAATTTACCTGTAAGGGTTTCATATACACCTGTGTTGGCCAGACATGTATTTACAGACATGACCTTTTCTTATCTACTGAAATATAGATGAGTAAATTTTCAAGAATTTATAGGCAGCCAGAGAAAAGTGTCTTCTAAGTGGGTGACAGACATTGAGACTGGATCCTGCTTCAGGCAGTAGCAAGCAAGTTAAACCATCTCTGATTGACTTTTATTAACTCTGATTTGTAAGGCTGATAGGCTCAGGCTTGTAGCTGATGGACAGGTTTTTGTCACTCAGCCAAGATATGAATCCTAGAGAAATGCCAACGAGAAGAGACGGTGTTGTTCTCCCAATCCATTGTGCTTTGAGCGTTTGCTACTTTGTTTTTTTCTGTTTTACATACCCAAGCTGAAATGTTTGTACCAATTATTTTGTCATTCTTTATAAAACTTAGTTTAATCAGACGCCGAGTCTGATCTTTGTGCTTTAGGCTATGGCTGTAAATAGCAACGATGTGGAAATGCTATTTGTTTGAGCAGCTGAACACATTGGTTAAGAGAGCAGGCACAAGAATATGAACACAAGTTTTTTTCCGACTCCTAGCTCCCTCCAAAGGCTATTTGTTTATTGAAAAAAACTCCCTTAGTTATCCTTTAAAAATGCCTCTTATGGGCTAGGTAGGTGTAGATTCAAAAGCCCTTCATGTACCTAATATATTCCTTTTTGTTCGCTGGGTTGACACTCAGCAAAGTTACACAGCTTGTTTCTGACAGCTCTAGGTACAGTCTCATCCACCCGGTTCTTGTTGAACATCTGCTGGGATGGGTCAAGCCCTGTGCTTGGTGTATACTTTACAGACACTGCATTTAAACTTCACAAAGATGTTGCATGGGTTGTTATTCCTATTTTCAGTGTTGGAATGCATTTCCAAAATTTTTCTTATTTTTATTTTATTTTTTGAGGTTTCAATTGAGTCATGTAAATTGCTCAGTGATTTTTGTCTTAGCTGTAGATGGGTCAGGTCTCCAGAGCCTTCCTTTCTGTTCCACTCATTAAAATCTGCTCTCTGAAATGATCCAATGATCTCCTTCTCACTTAGATATAAAGGCTGATAAGATTTAATGGGCTTCCTGTTTCCTTTGCGATGTCTTCTCTGACCCTTGAGTTATTTAGAAGTCTGTTTCATTTTGAAATATTCAGAGATTTTCAAGATGTGTTATTGAATTCCAACAATGCTGATCTGACTACAGAACACACTCTATCATTTTGGTTATTTTCAATGTATGATGGTTTAATGGTTTAGCTGATGGCCTGTGTTGGCAAGAATGTATGTTTTTCTGCTATGGTATACTATGTTCTATAAAAGTTTATCAGGACACTTTTTGATATTCTTGTTTAGATTTTCTGTATCCTTACTAATCATTCAATTTTCCTATCAACTGCTGAGAGAGGGACACTGTATTGCCAATCGTAGGCTGGCCTACTTTATCCTTTTCCCTTTTTGTTTTATTTTATTTTATTTTGTCTATGTTTGTGACTGGATCTTACCAAGCAACACAAACTAGGCTCAAAATTATGATCCTTCTGCTTCAGCCTCCTGGGTGGGGTCACAGGCACACACCAGCATGCCTGGCTATGTCATAATACCAAAGTGGAGTTTGAGCTGGAATATTTTTATTGAGCTAGCTTTGGGCTCAATTGTGAATAGAGTCAGTTAAGTTTGATTCAGTACAGTCTTCAAATTTCAGAGCAGGTTCAACAAAAAGCTCACTTGCTTTGTTCCAGATTTGGGTTTGTGTGCCTATTAAGGGTCTCCTTGGCTCACCTTTGCCTTCCATCTACAGCAGGGTCCCCACACCTGCACTCAATCTGGGGGGATTTTTAAGCTCTTTCTTCAGTCACAAGACGGTGACTGCTTCCAGTCATTTGAAGACCGAGTGCCAAGAATTGCTGCCACTTCTCCTTTTCTGTTCTTAGGCTTTACTAGATCTTGCATACCTGAGCCTGGCCATGTTTAGAGAAGAGAGGGAGAAAGCGTATTGGTAACTAATATCTGAAGTGAGAGAGAAGCCAGCACTACAAATCATTAAAAGCGTAAAAAAGGAATCTTATAAGTAACTCTATGCTTACAAATGGTGACTGAGAGGAAAAGGACCAGTTCCACAGAAGTCACAATCTGCAAACATTCTCACCAGAAATAAATAATTTGAACTGGCATATATAAATTAAAAAAGTATAATCAATAATATTCAGATATGGTAGTTTGTGCTAGTAATCCCTTTACTTAAGAGGTTGGGATAGGAAATATGGTATGACTTTGAGACTACCCTTGAGTGACAGAGTGAGTTAGAGTCCAGCCTGGGCTACAGTGAGACTCCACCTACCAAAACCAGAAACAAATATAATAAATATTTACTAATATTTTTTCCAAAACAAAAAACACCAGGCCCTGATAGATTTACTGGTGAACTCACTAACCATTTAGGATACTATTCATGCAAATTCCTATAGCCTCCATTACAAGATCCATTAAAAGAGGATTACTTCCAAACTCATTCTATGAAGCTAGAATTGCACTAGCACTCAAAACCGACAAAAATATTAGGTTAAAAAAACCAGACATCTCTCTTGAATATAAATACTAAGATCTAGAGCAATATACTAGCAAATGGAGTCTAATATTATCTAAAAATTTTATGTTATGACCAAATGGACTTATTACATCTGTTTGATTTAAATGGTGGTGGCGGTGGTGGGGGGTAATACACCTTTACCCTTCCTTTACAATATTGTACTTCAAGTTGTAGCTAATGTGTGATCACTAGAAACAGAACATGTATGTAGGTGGCCATAGTAGCTAAAGCCTAAGTTTGCAGGACTTGGGAGGCTGAGGCATGGTGATTATCATGAGTTTGAAGTCATCCTGGTTAGCATACTGAGTTCCAGTGGCTGTCTGAAAAAAAAATATCACACAGGCATACAGTTTGAAAGGGAAGAAAGAAAATCTACTTTCACATACAAAAGATGAATATTTTGTGTTTAGAAAAGCCTAAAATTTTGATTAAATAGTAATTTGAATTAATAAGTTATTATAACAAAGTTTATAGGATCTGAAAATTAGTTTACAAAAGTTTAACACTTTACCATGTGCCAGCAAAAAGAAAAGAAGTAATATTTGCGGTTAAAAACACAATGCAGAGTTTAGAGAAATGCATCAGCAGTTAAGGGTGCTTGCTGCTCTTGTAAAGGACCTGGATTCAATCACTGTCATCCATATAGATGCTCACAACTACCTGTAGTATAACTCTAGTTCAGGGAATCCAGTACTCCCTTCTGGCCTCCAAAGCTTCTGGCACACATGTGGTGCACATAAACTCATTCAGGCATACACACATGAAAATAACAAATAAATCCCTCTGAAAAAGTACAATACACTTCATATTAGCATACCCTCAAATGAAATATGTAGGTACAAATATGTGTGTAATGTCTTGTGGTTTAAAATAGAAGGTGCTCCATGTAGTCTCATGACTTTGAACACTAGGGTCCCCCCACCCTCAGCTGGTTGAAGAGTGTTGGACAGGAGGCCACTTCACTTCAGGAAGTATGTTCCTGGGTTGGGCCTTGATGTTTTATAGTCTGACCTTGTCTCCTGTACACTTTCTGATTCTTGACTAGGGGCAATGTGTGTGTCAATCTCGAAACCATGCCTCCCCACCACTGTGGTATAAGCCAAAAGAAACACTCATCCTCTCCTAAACTGCTACTTGTCTGGAATTTGGCCAGAGCAATCAGAAAACAAACCAATATATGTCTGTTAGAGGAAAATGAAATAATATTTACACAGGACAGTTGATGAAGGACTCATGCAAATTTCACCTTCTTAAAATCCAACACAACTAGCAAATAAAAATCATTTTAAACAGTGAGCCAGATTCTTAAAATAAACATCACCAAAAATGTGTGAATGGCTAATAAGTGTGTGGAAAGGTAGACCATATTGTGTATCATTAAAGAATTGAAATTCAAACAATAATGAGACTCCTATAACCCACAGTGTGGCCAGAATCTCATACTGTAACACTATTTAGTGCTAGTGAGGATGTGGGGTAATGGGAACACTTTTCCACTCACAGTTAGTAAGAATGGACGATGGCATGGCCACTTTGGAAGACTATTTAGCAGCTTTGTACAAAATTCAGCGTGCTCTTTTTCTAAATCACTGAAACAATAGAAATTTACTTTCTGATAAGCAAGAAATCAGGAACTAGATAGTTCAAGAGTCAGCTCATTCAGCTATACAATGAGTTACCATGGTCCCTCAAATATATTTCTGCCTTCAAAGTCACGGTGGTCTCCTGTAGAGTTACAAAATGCTGCAGCCATCCACAAGCTTCTTAGTGTTTTTACTGATTTGGTAGATTTATATCCTGATCACAGTTTCCTCTCCCTTTACTCTTTGCAGTTCCTCTCCACCTCCCCTCCCTTGCGGATGCACTCCTTTTCTGTCACTAGAAAACAAACAGGCTTCTAGGAATAAGAGATTAATATGATATGATATGATATGATATGATATGATATGATATGATATGATATAAAAGCTAAAAAGTCAGAATAGGACAAAACAAACAGAAGGAAAAGAGCCCAAGAAAAGGCACAAGAATCAGAGATCCTTTCATTCACACACTCATGAGTTCCTTAAAAACACTAAACGGAAGGTTGTAATATATAAACAAAGGACACTCAGCTTCCTTTTCCTCCAGGGATCCCTGAGCTTGTAGGGGAGGCATTTAATGGAGACATCCCATTTAGGGCTGTGCATTCTAATCTCTCTCACTCTCTCTCTAATGTCTGGCTGTGGGTCTCTGTATTTGTTCCCATCTGCTGCAGGAGGAAGCTTCTCTGTTGATGGCTGAACAAGGCACTGATCTCTAAAAACTTAGGGTACTCTTAATCATCCTGTACAAAAACAACATCCTTTGGTATTTGCCCAAAGATGATGAATAATTCTGTCGGCACAGAACCTGTGCAGGAATGCAGCAGTTTTATTCATAATTGCTCCAATTTGTAAACAACCAAGATGTCCTTCGGTGGGTGAATAGATTAGTAGTCTATGGTACATCCAGGCAATGGAATACTTTTAATCTCAAGAAGAAATGAGCTAGAGATCCATGAAAAGACAAGGAGGAACTTTACCGAGTATTCCTAAGTGACAGGAGTCAGCTGGGAGAGCGCACCTGCTGAATAATTCCAACTGTATTAAATTCAGTCGAAGACAAAAACATGCTGACAGTAAAAGTCAGCGATTACTAAGGGTGGCTAGGGGGAAATGAATAGGAGAGCATAGACAATTTGTAGGGCAGTTTGAACTTATTTGATATGTAAGATAATGATCAGTATATGTGTTTCTTCATTTGAAAATTATTTTTCTGGTAGGTAGCAAGGCGGCTTTCTTTTCTTTTTTAATCATTCAAGTGATGCTTAAAAATGGAAACAATGAAGCATATTATAGTTCTTTTCCTTCCTTCCTTCTTCCTTCGTTCCTTTCCTCCCTCCCCCTCCCTCCCTCCCTCCTTCTCTCTCTGTCTGTCTGTCTGTCTGTCTGTCTTCTTTCTTTTGTGTCTTAAGATCTGCTTTTGTCTGATGCCTCTTATCATCTTTCCTCTGAACTTCTTGAAAGAGGAAGGCTTTGGGATACTGATTCATCCTCCATGTCTCAGCTGCGTCACTTGATCCCCAGTTTTGCCTGTCCCTTCAGGGCTTGGATTACCTTGAGAAGCCACTTTCTCTCCATCCATGTTTCTTACTCTAAGACTTCTTAGATGACACCTTGCACGTTAGAATTAGGAGGAATCAAACTCAGGTAACACATTTTCCATGGGCAGTGCCCCTTGTCTAACCAGAACCCCTTTTCCAGGGTCTACGTCTAATACTCCTCCAGGAAGTATGGTGATAATAAGCCAGATGCAGACATTTCCTTCAACGTTTGCCAGACGACGTGGCTCCTGGGAGCAGATTACAGCGAAGTCTGTGCAAAGAGGCACTGGAGCCTCCCTCCCAGAGGAAAAACAGTTTCCAGTCTGAGACTGACCCAATAAGTGGAGTCAAAATCCAATTGTTACATCACCCTCAAAACATTTTGTTTAAGGCAGAGGCAGCTCATAGAGTAGACAGACCCCAAATCACTGCTTCCAAGTGTCATTTGATAGTTTTCTTTTCTCTCTAGCCTCATTTAAGGCCTTCAAAGGGTAAAAAAAAAAAAAAAAAAGTTTTAAAGTGTTTTTTTATCTATGTTTTTTGATTTTGTTTTCTGTTTTTCTTTTTTTTTTTTTTAAGACAAGGGTTTCTTGTTGGCTAGCCTTGAACTCTGAGTTTCAAGATGACATGCAAGGCATTTTTCAAAATTATACTTACTCTATGCTTATTGTGGCATGCCTATCTCTCTGATAAGAATGAAAGTTTTGTCATAAAATTTCAAAAAGATTTAGGTAGTTTTTAAAGATTTTTTCATTTTATCTTTTGCTTTTCATTATAAATCTGTTTATCACCAGGCAGGATTGTGTCTGTCCTTGGAGGTAATTCCAAAAGATACTGAAGAAAGGAAGTCTCAGCTGAAGACTTTACCCCAGGTCCACCCCATGCTAGTAACCACTAGGAGAACAACAGGGTGTGTGACTGAAATTCCTTGTTAAGTGGCATTTTCTGCTAATAGATCAAAATACCATTTGTTATTTATTGTCACCTGGTGTTGGGCAGCTCCAGGAAGCTTTGTGGCTCCCTCGGGTTGGAGGACATGCAGGAGTAATTACCGGTGGTCTGGGACACATGTCATGGATTTTGAGGACAGGTCAAGCATCACAGATTTCTTCTGGAGTGAAGTTACTCACTGTGCAATGAGGTGGTGATATGGCTTAGATACAATGGTCGTTACCTGTGGTGAACTGGTTGGTAGCCTGCGTCTTCCTTAGGAGAACACCTACCAGGAAAAACCCCCCTACCCCCAGAGCTGGCTTGCACTGTGGCGTAACTTACATGTGAGAATGCTATGCTAATTCTGCTCCTGCTTTTGGCATGGAACTCTCTGAGTTTAGTTTAGAATGTAAGAATCCAAGACATGGTAAAAAGAAAGTAGCAATGCGTCCACTCATGTCATCATGGCTGAGAGATGTGAGGAACTGATAGAACTGTTTTGACATAGGGACACTTACAGTGAGAAGCCCTGTATTTTAACCATAGTCCTTAGTCATTTGGGTGTATAGTAGTTAGGAAAAACTAAAGCTGGACACAGTCTTTACAATTATACAGTGTACAGTCTAGATGGAAATAACAACAGAAACACATGATTCCGTACCTAAAAACAATTGTGTAAAGATTAAAATAGCAGAAGCTAGCACATGGGTTATAATTAATATATTTCTTCAGAAGAGACACGAAATTCCCGACATGACTGTCTCATTACCCAGACTTAATACACCTGGTAGATACTCAGAAGTCTGGGGCTTCTTTTGGGGATGGGAAGGGAAATTTTGGTGCCTTCCAACATTCAGTAATTTGACTCCAGGAAGGAAGCAATAATG
>CABHPQ010163464.1:14754-27016 GCA_902168405.1 Peromyscus aztecus | reverse complement strand
TTTTTTTTTGAGTATCTTTTGTCTTGTTAGTTTTTTTGATAATTTGTTTTGACTTTCATTTTGAGAGAGAGAGAGAAAAAGAGAGAGTGAAGTTCAGTGAGCTCAATAAATTGCAAGGTGGGAATTAATTGGAGAGGGGGAAAACATTATAAAAATGCAAAAATAAAAAGGAAACAAATGTTGGTAAATGATGTAATGGAAGTTGAGGGAGGAAGGGGAAGTCAAAACTCATATAGCTACTATGGAGACCAGTGTGGAAGTTTCTCAAAAGGCTGGGAATACATCTTCCCTGTGATACAGCTATTCCACTCTCTGTCATACCTCCAAATGACTCTACATCTTACTATAAGGATACTTTCTCATCTGTATTCATTGCTGGTTTATTTATAATATACAGAGTATAGAAACAACCGAGATGTCCATCAACTGATGAATTAATAATGAAACTGTGGTACATTCACACAGTGGAAACTTATTCAGCTGTTGAGGTAACATGAAAATTTGAAATTTTTAGGCAAAAGGATAGATATGGAAGTAATCATTTTGAGTGTGGTAACTTAGACACAGAAAGACACATGCTCTATATTTTGTGTGGATGCTGAATTTCCATATTTGGAGACATGTACCTATATTACTATACTCAGGGATATCAGGACACTGAAACATAACCGTTGAGACAGGCTTTCAAGAAAGGGAAGATAGAGCACAGCTGGTGTAAATAGGGAGATGGAGAACAACAAATCAGGAAGAGCTGAGTGGAGAAGGAGATGGTAGAACAGGGTAGAGGGAGGAGTACTGAGAGGGATAACTAACTCTAAAGATCTTGAGAAAGTCACAAGGAAATCTACTACTGTAGAAGCACACACACACACACACACACACACACACACACACACACACACACGTAGATTAAAAGGACTTATCCTATAATAGGGATATGGGGATAAAACCCCTTCTAGAGACCATAGGCTACCAAACAAAAAGCCTAGTGTCAGAAATATGTTTCCTCTTTTTGAGTTTTGGTCAGTGGGGTACCATAGGTCCCAAATCATTACTCTTGATTACACTTCAGAAATTGTTAGTGAAACCCTATTGCTTAAAACATCGTATATCGGAGCCATTGGATACAGAGAAAACAGACTTTTACTCGTCAGGAAGCTTCACCCCTGTTAGCTGTCTTTCAAAGTACTGGAAGATATTATGCAATTACTAGAAAGGAAAATTAATCTTTAATCTTGCTAAGCTGCAAAGTACAACAGCCACGGGGCAAGAGATGCTCAGTAGTAGAATAGTGGCAAGAATGTCATGGGGTAACCATCCATTTTCTTCTTGGATTTAGAGCTTGCTCCAAAAGATTACACTCATGCCTGGCACTATTATTGGGGCCTGGAACCAGTGACTAGATTTTTCATAGGACCCAGGGTAGAATCAATTACTATTTTTTTGTTAAGTCATCATTGTGTTAAATAAATTCATCAAAGAAACCTCTTTTAACAGTATATAACAATTCAAATGGAAATTCACAACTGGTCAAGGTGAAGTGAATAAGATAGCAGGGTATGTTCAGCTCTAGATAAGATGACATCTTGTGTCCCTTTCCTAAGTTTCAGAGATAATCACAGAGGAAGGGGTAAAAGATTGTAAAAACAGAGGAGGTGCATAACTACAGCAAAACAATATTTTCAGGATACACCAGGGAAGCTGCACATATTAAATTACAGTGATTATAACAGCATGCACAAGACCAGCACAGAAACAGGCCAGAACAAACCCCAGCCAGGAGGGGAGAGGTGGTCACAAAGTCCCACCCATGGCTGAAGACCTATGGGGCAATTGATGGACACTTGGAGAAGGAGACTCAGTTTTCTTCAAGGTAGATATGCCTGAGAGGGAGGCTACCTATACTCCAGTAGATGACCTTATACGTACTGCAATGCTGAGTAGATACAGTGGGTTAAAAACAAATAAAACCAAAAGAACATATGAGGTTGGGAAGGAATCATAGTAGAGATGATGGAGAAGAATTAGAAGGGAGGGATTGGGTAGTGCACTAATAAAAACACACATTGTGTCTATCAATAAAAAAAGTTGGAAAACAGTAAAATTCTAACAGTGGAATAAACATTTACAATTTTGTCTTATTGAGATTTCTTGTGTGAAATAAGCATGCCCAATTCTCAACATTCTTCACAAGGAATATATTTTCATATTCAGGGTTTGCTTTGAAGACAGATTCTTAGATTGATTCTCACTGATTTTTTTTAAAGTTCTCTTCTATTGCCGAAATTCCTACATTTGAGTTCTTTTCTTTGAACAAGATTACAAATCTTCATAGTGAGGATGGCTTGACAGAAAGAGATAGAACCAGTGTCAGGAACTATAACTGCTAATGTAACACAGCACTGACCACCATGTCCCATCATCCAACATGTGCATCCAGGAGTCAAAACAAGGCACTCTATGGAGTCCCTGTGAGAGAGGACAGTTTCTACAAGTACAATATTCTTTCTTTCGATGGTGTCGTCCTGTAAGTTAAGGGCAGGAGTTGCAAATTCATTTATATTTAATACATACCACTTTGAACTCTTGACTCTTGGCAGGTTTCACGCAGTCAATGCATTTAAAAACCAAAGAAGGAAAATAGGGGTAATATGTTGAAGCAAAGGCAGCAATGGAAAAAGAGGAGCAATAAGAAGTGCAGAGCAGAGGGGAGCAGGGGATTTACTGGAAGAAGCCATGGATCAAGGCATCAGAAAAGGAGATCTAAGTCAGTCGTACTTGAAAAGCTGAATACACTTTGAAATTTATTTTATTAGTACCCCATCTTTTCCTTAAAAATTAAAGGTGGTGTTTTAGAGATACAAGTGTGTGATGGAAAATACAGAGCAAGTGCACACAGAATTCTCACATGTAATGTACTGGCACAGTACATGATTAACCTGTTTTTCTGTGAGCTTCCATCCTCATTTCCTCCCGTAACAATCCTTTATTTTCACAGCTAAGTTTGGAATGAGACACTGTCTCACAAAATCCCTTATAACTTCAGTTTTTTAGAATTCTTTACATAACCAAGTATTAATGCCTGTCCTGGGATCCATTGTAAAATATATCTCCTAAAAATTTAATGTGATCAAAATTGTACATTAAATTATTTATTTATAAATTCCTACTAACATATACTAACTGAGCCTCATGCAAGTTATTCTATATCATAAAAGTAAAATTAGTGACACAATTTTATTTAATAGAAAAACTAAATAGGTGTTGGATACGTAACCTTACACCTTTTGCAATTGTGAATGCTGTTTTTTGAGTCACTTTTCTGTGAAATCATAGATAGATTTAGTTATTACAACTGAATATGCTTCATTCATTAATATTTCATTTACAGTTATACTGACACTGAAGTTTCACTATAGACTTTTAAACTAACCGAGTCATGAAACTGCATCATGCTCAAAAAAGATGAAACCGTGGCCCTATCAAGAGAAACCTGTTAAGTGTCAGCTCTGGCTTGAAAACCCTATAATTCTCCTTGAATATCCAGTAGTCCACCTCCATTTCTTAGCAGCAAATCATTATCTGGGAACTGGGGTGAGACCCATTATCACCCACACTAAACTGCTTTCACAGAATATGTTAGAGGAAATTTAGAAGTCTACCCTGAAGCATTGTCAAACACACGGTGCTGAGTACATTTGTCAAGTGTGTTCTGTCATGTGGTCTCCTGCATTTGTCATTATGTCTGCTGGCCTGTTCACTAATTCACTAATTGGTAAGTCTCTAATATTTGTGGAAAGCGGGCCTGCTCCTCTGTAACTATTGCCTGCATCAAGCTTAGAAGTTTGTGGATATTTTCAACTTTAAAATATAAAGGTCAGCAACTTTTTGTCTGTGGAACCATCTCTTTAACTTTTACCTAATAGAATACTTTAGTAGAAGACATATTTATTTTTTTTCAAGGGAAACAAGCTGTTTATAGAATAAGTTATCTTCCAAGTTAGATTATATAAAGTTAAATCCTTCTAAATAAAATAAATATAATAAAACAAAGACAAATAGCAACTTGAGATAATTAAGAAAGTTAGTTATCTAAATTAATTGGGATTAAAAACTCAATATGAAAATGAGCAGGGAAATTACAAAGTGAAAATGGACAGTGGACTTGAAAGATGGTAATCATATTATAAACCAAACAATTCAAAATAACAATAGTGCATTACCAATCATCTGAGCTACATCTTAAGTTATGCTCAGATAGAGCAAAATATCAACTTGCATATCACTAATGAAAGTATTAAAACATAAACAATTGAGACAAGTGAAAAATAAGCCCAAACTGCTTTTTCGGAAATAAGGTAAATCTCTATACATACAATTCAATAATGTAAAAGAACATTTGTGACTTTGTTTGGTTTCCTTTATATAAAAATAGAAATAATGTTTAAATATACTTTACTATATTTTGGTTCTTTTGATACATGTAGATACTGTAATCTAGTATTATAATATTAAAGAGGAGCAAAATTAATAAAATTAAATTCTAAATGAAATCATATATCTATATGTCTCTAGCAGAATCTTACTCCATGACTATGGAGTAATCTATGACTCTAGCATGTATGCTAAAATTGGTTACTTTAGAGTCAAATACACATGGAAATCTATTTTAGAAAGAGAGAGAAAAGGCAGCAAATTAGTTTTTTTGAGTTTTTTATTTTTTGCAGTTCACAATAATTTCAAATTGTCATGTGTTTAAGAATGAATTTCTGGTTTCCTATACACGTGGCACTTAACATGAGAAATACCTTTTAATCTACTTTTTCCAATTCAATGTTAAAAGTAGACAAATAGCCAAGCGGTGGTGGCGCACACCTTTAATCCCAGTACTTGGGAGGCAGAGCCAAGCAGATCTCTGTGAGTTCGAGGCCAGCCTGGACTACAGAGTGAGTTCCAGGAAAGACGCAAAGCTACACAGAGAAACCCTGTCTCGAAAAACCAAAAAAAAAAAAAAGTAGACAGATAATAATGGACTATTTCCATCTATAATTCCCCAAACATTTTTTACCTGACCTATTTTAATACTTAAAAACATAAAATATGGGCAGACCATGCACCCAAAACTCAAAATGTTGTCAATTCCTAGCCACAATGAGTGAAATAATGCTAAGAATACTAACTGTCAAGTCAGCTCATCCTTTGTAGGGATGTTCTCAACCTGTGTGTATAACAGGAGAACCAAATTCTCATAACCTCAAACAACTCATGTGGGATCACCAGGGTATGATCAGGGTTATTATCTCAAAATGTAATTAGATCTAATTACACCTCAGATTATTCTCCCTAAATTTCCACTCTCCTAGTTCTTATGCATGTTGATTATACCACACAATCATAGGCTCACTGATTTGTTGCCTTTTAATTGGTCTCTAGTGTTTCCGTGATGTATATTAATCTTCCCAATATCATTGTGGGGCTTTTAAAAACACCACCTTAACCATATTCCTTAGTGCTATTGACAATCAGGAAATGTTTCTTTAATGCACACATGATGATGCAGAAACAGTTCAACACGGACTATTAAATCACTTAGTTACGCAAGAGCTATTCTGTGCCAAGGATGGAATTCAGACATCCATCGGATTCAGTTTAAAAAAAAAAGTTAAATAACAGCTGCATGGGTAAAGATGAAGCAAGAAATCTGGGTTCAATGAATTAAACAGGAAGCAAGAGATGGTCATAATCAAATAATTTGGAATAAATTGTGTACTTTAATTGTCTAGTCATGGAGGAGTAATGACAATTGTTCGCATATTTCATTTTTTAAATTGTGTATGTGGGGGCCTCTATGTGTTTGTATGTGCAAATCCACAAGCACCACTGTTGCGGAGGTCAGGAGACAAAATCAGGAATTGATTCTCTCCTTCTACTTTGTGAGATCAAGGGATCAAACTCAGGTCATCAAGCTTCTAGGCCAACACTTCCATCCAGTGAGGTATCTTGCCAGCCTACATATTTCATCAAAAATATACTATGTATATTAACTTTTTGAGAATTTTATATATGCATAATCTATATTTTGATCATATTCACTGTCACTCCACCCCAAATCCCTTCCAGATTAATCTCATACATCCCTGACTCCACATCCTTCTTTAAAATTTTTCTTTATTACTGTTACATGTATACACACATATAAATATGCAAATACAACCTGATGAATTTATTTAATGTTGTTCTGATGTCTATGCTTTTAGGGATGATGACTTGGTACTGGATAACCAATTAAGGAGCTCATCCCTGAAGAAGACTGATTCTTGCTCTCAGGAGTTATTAATTGCCTGTAGTTCTTCGTCTAGGGGTGGTACCTGGTGGTATTTCTCCAGTCTGTGCAGACATGCAGACATATATTTTCTTTGTCCAAATCCTGTTTAGCCTACCATATGTTTAAGACTTCATAGATGCCACTTCCCTGTCTTGAATGGGAGACACAGCATTTCAGCAGGCATACTGCTCTTCTGGCTCTTCCAGTCTTTAGACACCTTCTTTTGCAGTGTTCCTTCCCTGAGATTTGCAGGCTTTATGCAGCAGACATATTATTGGAGGCTATGTACCCCAGAATCCGTCATTCTCTGCATTTTGACTAGCTGTGGCTTTATGTAATGGTCTCCATTTTTTTAAACTCTGTGCTTTCATGACTTATAGCAATTGAGCACAAAAACATTGCTATACCGTTTAACTGAAAAAATGGTTTTATAAAATTCAGTTTCTCTGTAACTTTTATGTGTGTTTTCTTATCATTTTTAAATTTCAAATATAATAGGGATATATTTTCTATTTTACAGTGACAGCAAATATACAGATAATCCCACATTATAGCATTGCATAGTAATAATATAGTGGAACTTAGTTACAAGTACAATCATATGTACATCGCAAGCATTGTGATGACACCATTACTCAGTTGGAAATAGTATTATTTCTAAACCAAATTTATTCAGTCCTGCTATTAGCACTTTTCCACATTGGGAATTAGTTCTATGCCAAGGTTAAAATTTTAAGTCTATACATCAGTTACAATACATCATTAAAACTTCCAAACACTTCAGGAACATTCACTGACAAGACATATTTTATTTAAATATACCATCGAGTTACTTTTAATTATTATAGTTGCATTATGTTTCCTTCCATGTGAAATTGGTAACAAAAAAACAACTCTTTTTCCTGAAAATTAAGTTGAAAATGTATTCCCTTGGTCTATGATTTCTGTCATAGTTATTTTTCTGTTGTTATGAAAAAAAAATTACTCAGATAAAAAGCACTTCGGGGAAGAAAGACTTTATTCTGGTTTAGAGTTCCAGAGGGATTGAGTGTGGGAGTTGCGGCAGCAGAAAGGAAAAGCATGCCAGAAAGAACCAGAAGATGATGGACCACATTCTATAGGCACACAGGAATATAAAGAGGAGAGCAGGAACCAGAAGTGGGGCTAGGTTAACAGTTCTCAAATCCCACACCAAATGACATGCTTCCTCCAGCAAGGCTCCATCTCCTAACGTTTCCATAATTCCCCCAAATAGCACTGTAAATGAGGACCAACTGTTCAAATAATGAGCCAACGAGGGACCTTTCATATTTAAACCAAAACAATCACTGAGTTTTTTTTTCTTTTGAAATCTGAGAGAAAGAAATAGTATTTATGAATCAAGCTATTTATTTTTGTAGAGACAACACATCTTTGGGTCTCATATCTAATAAACTGTTATACAGTATTTTCTAAATCTCAGGCTGTATGGGTACATAATAATTGTTAGCTTGTTTTATTTTCATAAAACCTTGCAATATAGCTATTACTATAACTCCTGTATTACAGGTAATTATAGTATAGGTAGAAGGTAGTAAGTTTATTTAGCAGTCATACTAAGAAGAGATTAGTGATATTCTCTTGGGACTCCAGTTCTCATGAAACTGTATTGATTCAAAGAGAATTGCAAAAATTAAATACCAACATGGCAAATATTATACTCAATGAATAGGTTAATGAACTTAATAAACTGTTCTCAAAAGAAGGGACACAAATGACCAGTAAGTATTCATCAAAATGTTGAACATCCTTAGCAATGAATGAAATGCTTATTTAGAAGATGAAAATGTGGTACATTCATACAATGGAATATTATTCAGCATTTAATCATCCTCAGGGATGAGCCCCCAAGTTGATTATCCAATTCTAAGTGATCAGCCCTGAAATAAAACACATACAAGTAAGCACACTGTGTTTATATAGCCATATATATATGTACTAATAACAATTTTTTTAAAAAAGAGATCATGAATTTGAGAAGGAATGAGTAGAGGGGACCATGAAAGTAGTTGAAGGAGAAAAAGGAAGGGGGTTAATTTAATTATACTTTAATTAAAAAATAAAATTATATGTTAAAAAAGAAAAGTGAAATCATGAAATTTGCAAGTAAATGGATGGAGCTATAAACTGTCTGAGTGAGATAACTCAGGCGCAGAAGGACGAATGTCACATATTTTCTTCCTTCTGTAGAAGGTAGTTTTAAATCTTCAGATTTGTGTGTTTCATTTGGAGTTCCCATCCATATAGGCTGGGAATTTAGTAAGGTTTAATGGGGACATATCAGTGAGTGTAGATAGAATGCAGAGGTCTAAAGGGTTAATAGGTGATCATGGAGCAGGCTATTGCCAGTCCTCTTGGCTATCCTCCAGAACTTTATGCTAAGACTTTATTGCTAAAGACATCACACACTTGAGGCATAGAATATGAAGAAATAAAACTGCTACTCATCCAAAAACTTCCTCCATACAGGCTAGCTTTCACAGTGCCGAAAGGTGCATATACATGCTAGTAGAGGAGAAAAGAAATTTCAATCTCATCAGGCTGTCAACCATAGAAATACAGCCATGACTGACCTGGCAAGATATGTCCACTGGTATAGTAGTGACATGAACATTATGGGAATAATCAATCACATTATGACTGGCCACTCTATTATGGAATCCATATCTAGTAATGTAAAGGAACCAAGAACCTGTGGCTAGGTAGGTCATAGGTCCTATATATCTTATTCTACTAAATGGCTGAGAGGCTCTATGTATCTTATTATTCTACTAAATGGCTGAGAGAAGACTGTCGATCTGACCTACAGGTAGGGTGGAGGCAGGACCGGTCCAGCCTGTCTCTCCCTGGGGCTGAGAGGGATGGTGAGCGTCAACGGACCAGACGCCCCATTCCACCAGAGAGAAGCTCACTGGGCTGGGAGTCTTGTCAAAGCAGGAACTCACTTTATTGCCTCAGGAGTGAACTTACATAGGTTGGGGTGGTGCGGGGGATGGAGTGAGGATAGCGGGCCAATGAGATGATGCCATCTCAGCAGTTATTAGGCAGAGGCGATTCTAGGTCGGGTAGTGCTGAGTCACTCATATGCGGAAGTCATGTCCCAGGATAGGTCGCCAAACTTGAACTAGGCTCAGGAAGTTACACACCCAGGCCTCATGGGGCCCAACAGAAGATGGGCATAGAATCCCACCACTAGCTGAGGAGCTATTGGAATTTGAGAGCTTCCTGGAGAAATAAAGGTAATTTTCTTTAATGATTGACAAATGGTAGGCTGACTATATTCCATGGCAGGCATCATGTTCAATGATAGTTGGGAAACACAACGTTGACTTAATGATAAAAAATGAGGGAAACTCTAAGCTGGGCTGATGGTAAGGGAAGGGCATAAAAAGTGGGGCAGGTAGAGAGAATATGTTCAAAATACATTGCAAGGCATTCTCAAAGAATTAATAAAATATTTTATTGATTGGTTGATTAATTGGCTTGCTTTTGAGACAGGGTTTCTCTGTGTAGCCCTGGTTGTCCTGGAACTCACTCTGTAGACCAGGATGTCCTCAAACTCAGAGATCTGCCTGCTTTTTCCTCCTGAATGCTGAGATTAAAGGCAGTCTCCACCCCTGCCTGGTGAAATAAAATATTTTTAAAAAGAAAAAAATATATTCACATTAAAAAAAACCTTTGAGATACTATCTCACCCCAGTCATAACACAATTAATGGTACCCTAGCACTCTGCTGGATCATCGATTATTGATGCATGTTGAGGGAGAGGGAGTCAATGTCTTGAGTTGTCTACCTACTGACAACCTACCAGGCTCCTTATGATTCTATACCTATGGTCCCTCAGATGGTCCTGGATAAACTCATTGGGTCACAAAACACAATGAAAAACAAATATCAAAAAGGCCAAGAAACCTACAGAGAGAAAGAGAGATTGACAGGGGTCAGAGAGATAAGAAGATGGGTGATGAGAGGAGTTAGAACATATCATATACTTTTATGAAATTATCAAAAGACAAATATAATAAATAGAAACTGTAACAACAACAACAACAACCAGTGTTGGCAGGGATGTGTAGAAAGAATAATCCTCAAACACTGTTGGTGGCAATGCAAAGTGGTATAACTCCTGTATATTAAAACTACAACATAACCAAGCTCTATAACTCATGGATACATCCCCAAAGGACTCAAATTCTACTTCAGATATATTTGCATAGTTTATTTTTGCACTGATCTCAATAGTTAAGACATGGATAATGCCTAGATAGCCATCAACAAATAAAATAAATATATATTCAATAATAAATTAACAACAATTAGTAATAATGATAATAAAAATGAGTTGTACATATTTCAATGAAATTTAATTCACTCATAAAGAAAACTGAAATTATGGCATTTAGACAGTAATGGATAGAACTAGAAATCATTATAATTTATAAGTGAAATAAGCTAAACTCAAAAGAACAAAAATATGTCTTTCATGTGCAAATCTAATATTTTAATCTGTGTGTGTGTGAGTGATGTGTGTGGCAGCTGTTTATGTTGTGTGTGTGTGTGTGTGTGTGTGTGTGTGTGTGTGTGTGTTAGTCATGAGACTGGGAAGGTTAGAAAGAATAGATTATAAGTAGGGCAGATAATAGAATGCATATTACATGAAAACAGAAGAGGATTATTAGAGGTGAAATAAAGAACAACAGGAGAGGGAATGGAATAAAAAAGGAAGGATTTGGGGGAGGCAGATCCATAGTAACAAAGTATTATGAAAAGGTCGTAATGAAACCATTGCATTGCATGCTAATTAGAAAATAACTAAAGAAAAAATCATGTTTTAATAACTGAATTTTTAGAGACAGAAATTTATACCCAACAATTAGGGAATACCTGGTCTGAGACTGAAAGGGAGCATTTGCATACAATTCATATATATGAATGTCTTACACTGTCAATCTGTCAAAACCACAAAGCACTAGAAATAAAACTATGGACCTATTTTTGAATTCTGATTTCAAGCAATTGAAACAAGGATTTTCTTTGACCTCTTAAAAGAAAGATAATGTGTAGTGGAATAATGATTGCATTAAAAAAATAATTTACACTGACATTTTTTTCTTGAATCAGTATGTTCCTATGTAGCCTCTGTTGGCCTGGAATTCATTATATAAGACAGGCTGGACTCTTGATCTTTCTGCTTCAGCCTTCTGAGTAGCAGGACTATAAACATGCACTCCCAAGCCCAGCTTTATATTGATTTTTCTTTAGTAAACAATAAATAATAATCTTTTTTAAAGAATAACAATAGCCACAAAAGAAAACATTAGGTGGTGTTGAGTTTGTTACTTTCACTGTAGTGATAGAGTCAGAAAGAATTTGCATATGTCCAGACACATCAAGCAGTACATATACATATGTATATGTATATATATATATATTTATCTTTGTATATCAGTTATTTCTCAATAATGCTGTTTTTAATGAAAAAAATATCGATCCATACAGAGAAATAAAAGTAGCATTGAATCACATGACAGCTCTTGAAGGGCTGTAATTTCCATTGTGTGTTTCTGGTCACACATCCAGGGATTGACTAGCTAACAGTTATTTATAGCATCATGGTTTCCTCTATATTACCTGCAGTATGAAAGAGATATGGTGAGGACTAACACCTACGCTCCACACTTGGGTTAGATACAGGTCTGTTGAAGGTTAGAAATGAAGATCTAAGCCGAGTGATGGTGGCACATGCCTTTAATCTCAGCACTCAGGAGGCAGAGAAAGGCAGATCTCTGTGAGTTCAAGGCCAGCTTGGTCTACAGAGCGAAATTCAGGACAGGCACCAAAACTATACAGAGAAACCCTGTATAGTTTTTTTCTAAAAGCCAAAAAAAAAAAAAAAA
>CABHPQ010163463.1:0-14171 GCA_902168405.1 Peromyscus aztecus | reverse complement strand
ATGAAAACTACCCAAACATAAGGAGCACTAAGTACCAAGCACACAGGGGCTCAGAAGGGACCATCATCTGAAGCCTGGAGACCTCAGTGTCATTCCATGTTTCTCTCTCCAAACTTGCTCTGTCTTGGTTTGAGATACCACCTTCCACCAAATGGTCATACAGCTGCTGGCTGGGGAGCTGCCAAATAGCTTGCTCTCCCCTCTGGCACTACCAGTCTCTCTCTGTTACATTGTAGATGCTCTTGTTAGGGTTTGAGAATTACTGGGCAAGGATATATTGTCCTTCAATAAAAGAAGGACCCAAAGAGTATGCTTTCTGCATTTTAACACACTCTGTTCTATGATTAAGCCACAGCCAGCCTGTCTGCCAGGAATTTGGCCTCTGAAGTGGAGGATACAGAACCCTGGCAAACCCCATCACACTGTGTCCCCAGACCTCCTGGAGTGGAAGTCAATGCTTATTAAAACTCCTCGCACCCTTGGTTTGGCAAGAGGTGGTTGATGAACAAGATTTCATGGAGACCAAGAGGCATTGTGGGAAACCAGCAAGGGCCAATGCTTGTTGTCAATAGACATCTGGCAGGAGTCAGGTGACCATGAAGGTCCAGCAGGACACCTTGTGATGGTTAATCTTCACTGTAAACCTGACAGGATTTGGAATCGTCTAGAGAACACATCTGTAGGCACATCAGTGAGGGTGTTTCCAGAAAGGATCAAGTGAAGAGTAACGTGGGCAGTAGTGTCCTAAGGGCTGGGCTCCCAGACTAAACAAAGAAGAGGGAAAGGAGATAGTGTGTAGAGGATCAGCATCCATCTCTCTCTGCTTCCTGAGAATCAGCCTCACTACTACATCTTCTATACCCAATAGACTGTATCCCAGATGACGAGTCCAAACTCCCCTTCCCTTTGGGCATTTTGTTACCACAGTGAGAAAGGGTTAACTACTGTGTATCACCACATTATCGCCTTTGCAGCATTTTCCTGTGCAGCTTAAAATTTTCTATGCTATGCCTTCAAAATGGGACCATATCACTAGACCATATGCATACACAGTGCAGCGTCATGCTGTTGTACTTAATATTATCAACATTTTGCACTATTTTAAAAGCTTCAGAATGTATATTTTCTGATTTGCATATGCTCAAAGCGAGATAGCCATTTCCCTACTGCAGAACAGTTGTTTTCAAATATGTCCTTATTATAAAAACCAATGAATAAACTTACTCATCTCTAAATATCAAGGAGGCATTTGGCGAGTATTTTTTTTTCAGGATGAATTCCTACAAGTGGCATTTTAGAAGGAAACACCACCATCTTAGCAATCCTAAAAGTACCATCAGACCTACTCTGAAAGCTCTCAAAGGCTCTGCTACCCAAGGCACAGCAGAGGCCCACTGTACGTCCACGAAGAGTTCCACACCTCCCCATCCATGAAGAGTCCTCTCCTGGCTCCACTGGGAACTTGTCCCTGGGTTCTGCTCAGCTACCACTGTCTGCTGCATTGACGGGATGTGTCAGGGTAAGGATTCCACACCACCCTAGATGCCCTGGGAAATTTCTAGGCTTCCTATATAAAAAGCAAAATGTCTTCCCTCAGTGCTAATACATTATCTAAATGTCCAGGTGTTGGAAGTGGTAGAACTTTCAGGGGGTGGGACCTAAAGAGAAGTTTTTAGGCAATTGGAGGTACAGTTCTGAAGGGGATATGGGACTTCAGTCTCTTTCTTTTTCTTTGAGAAAAAGAGCTGCACACTCCACCATGATGCGTTGCTTCACCACAGGCCCAGAGTAATGGGAATGAGTATTCAGGAACTGGAATCTCCAGAACTGTTAAAGAGAAAGGGTTGATCAACTTAGGTGTTTGCAATCATTACAGGAATAGTTACAGAAAACTGACAAACATCAGTGACTGGGAACTTTCTAGGTACATCATCACCTTTGTGATATATAGACACCGATAGCCAGGTCAGTCAGCTGGAAAAAGTGGTACTAAAAACAGTCCAGCCAGGCATGGTAGCTCATATCTGAAGTCCTAACACTTGGAAGGATGAGGCAGGAGGATTGACATGGATTTGAGGGTACCCTGGGCTACACAGTGAATTTCAGGCCAGCCTGCACTGCAGCGTGAAACCCTGTCTCAAAACCAAACCAAAACAAGAAAATCCAAGGGGTTATATAAATGGTTGGATGCAAAAATAGCTACATGGAACTAGTAGTCAAGCAGAAAAGATAATGCATGGAAAAGATACTTTCTATGCAGCAAAAAAAGGTAAGCTGTTGGAACTAAATAGTAAATTATGTGCTGGTGCTGTGAAAAGAAATACAGGGCTGGAGTGATGGTTCAATGTACAAACTAATTTGTTTTTCTGTTGCTGTAATAAACACAATGGCCAGTAGCAACTTGGAGAGCAAAGGATTTATTTTAGCTTACAACTCTCAGGTCACAGTCCATCACTGAGGGAAGTCAGGGTCAGAACTCAAGGCAGGAACCTGGAGGCAGGAACTGATGCAGGGGCCGTGGAGGAGAGCTGCTTACTGGTTTGCTCCCCATGGCTTGCTGAGTCTGCTTTCTTATAGAACCCAGGACCACCTGCCCAGGAGTGGTACCATCCATAGTGGGCTAAGCCCTCGCACATCAATCATCAATCAAGAAAATGCCCCACAGGACAATCTTATGGAGGCATTTCTTCGAGACTTCCCCTTCCCAAATATGTCTAGGTTTGGGCCAAGTTGACAAAAATCGACCAGCACAGTAAAGAGCACTTGTGTAAGCATATGGGTTTGAGTTTGGATCCCCAGACCCTACATAAAGCCAGATGTGCTTGCACATCTGCAGTCTCCGCACTCTGATTGTGAGATAGGAGGCAAACACAAGAGAACACCCAGAAGCTGGCTGGTCAGTTAGCCTGGTGTGCCCAGCAGTGATGAGGCCCTGTAGCAAACAAGATGGAGGAGAGGACTGAGCCCGGAGGCCCTCTGTCATGTGAATACCCACACTCACACATATTTACCCACACTGACACATATTTACACACACTGACACATATTTACACACACTTACACATACTAACACATATTTACACACACACACTCATAAAATAACTTTATTGACAAATGTAAACTAATATTGATAAATAAGGATATTTCATATTTTATATAGAAAAACAATGTCATAAAAAATCTCCCCTAAACTATGAATTTAATATAAGGAGCTGTTTTTACTTTTATTATTTTAAAATTTATTCATTTTTATTTTATGTGTATGACTGCGTATGTGCACCACATATATGTTGTGTCTGCAGAGGCCAGAAGAGGGCGCTGTGTCTCCTGGAGTCACAGATAGTTGTGAGTTACCACTGGACTTCAAGAACGGCAGGTGCTCATAACCACTGAGCCATCTCTGCGGCCCCTACAATGAGTTCTTTAGAAAATGCCATGACTTTGGGGTTACCCTCGAGGGGAGACATTTGCAAATAGCCAGGAAATTTATTTTCAGGATGAAGACAAATGAGTAGCAAATACCAGGCAATTATTCTCATGATGCAGCCGCAATAATGAAAACAGTTGGATTCTGACGAGGAGGGGAGAAACATCAATGGGAATTTAAAAAGCTATTTTTGGCTGTGATTAAGTAGCGTGTTAAAAATAGCCATTTTTGGCTATGAATATCTAGCACAGATTAGGCAAATCCTCCTGCTGAAAATGAGTAGAAGAGTTAGATTAAATGTGAAAAGTCAGTTTGAAGATGTTGGACAATCATCGAGAAAATCAAGATTTCAGAAGTAAGGAGATGAAGGCGGAGGAGATGCAGAATGAGCTTGGCATTTTGTGCAACTTTCCCGCTGAAGTATGTGCTCATTCATACGGAGTGTGAGTCTGAGAGGCTGAGCCCAGGGCTGAGCAGATCTTTCAGTTGTGTTTTGATATTGAGGAATCAAAATGAGAGCTCACCAAGGAGGATGGGCCTAACAGATAGCCCAGACTTTCCAATGTGGGACCTGGGAGGTGACAAAGATCTGCTTCTGCAAAGACCGAAAGCCATCTTCAAACTGGTTCACTCATGTTGGGATGTAGGTGTCTTCTAGTAACATGCCAAAAGCAAGGGGTCACCACCAGGAGCGCCTATGGTTTTCCCATGTGCATGTCTAGCACTCAATGGAAAGTTACCAGGCCTATCCAGAGGCAGCACCGAGACAGATGTCAGACACTGAAATGATAAAAGTCAGAATCTAACATGATAACACTTTCAATGTTCTTAAAACAAGTATTCATCAAATTAGACTTTTATACCTAGTAGAGATATCTCTCAGCATCGAAGGCAAAATGGGAATGTCCTTAGACAAACAAAACCAGGCAATGTGTTATTTTTTTTTTTTCCGAGACTGGGTTTCTCTGTGTAGCTTTGCACCTTTCCTGGATCTCGCTTTGTAGACCAGGCTGGCCTCGAACTCACAAAGATCCGCCTGCCTCTGCCTCCAGGCAATGTGTTATAAACAAATTTCCATAAAAGAAATGCCAAATGGATTCTTTATATGTGTGTACATGAATGCTCATGTGTATGTAAGTATGTGTGTATGTGTGTCAAGGTGTAGAGGCCAGAGGACATTCTTGAGAGTCATTCAATTGAAACTATTCACTTTGTGTTTTGAGGCAGTATCTTTTGCTTGGAGTTGCCTGAGTAGGCTAGGCTGGCTGGCCAGCAAGCCCCAGGCACACCCACCTGTCTGCCTCCTAAGCACTGGGTGCTGGGGACTGAACTCAGGCCCTCACGCCTCTTCAGCAAGCACTTATCAATTGAATAAAAAATGCTGGTACTACAGCACAGATATGCAGGATCAAAATAGGACAATGAAAGAAAAAGAAGGTAGAGGTGTGTGTGTGTGTGTGTGTGTGTGTGTGTGTGTGTGTGTGTAAATAATAAATAATATTGTCTTATGGGTCTCAAATAGAGAGAGAATTAATTGAAATCAATATGCCTTTTCCACCTATGACCAGTTTAAAGATTTTTCTCTTCATTGGTTAAGCTAAACGATGATCAAAATATCCCTTGTCAGAACTTGTCAAGTAACAAAGAACTTAGGAAAATCACTACCTGAAGAGCAAATGTCAGGGCTGGGGAGATGTCTCAGTCAGTAAGATGGCTTCCATGCAAGCATGAGGACCTTGCTTTTATGCTTTACACATAAAAGCCAGGTGTTGGTGTCATGTGCCTGTAACCCTAGCATGAGGGTGGGCATGGAGACAGGCAGATCCCTGGCACTCTCGGAGCCTACCAATCAGTGAGCTCCATACTCAGTGAAAGACCCTATCTTAAAAAAAAAAAACAAAAAAAAAACAAAACAAACTCCCCAAAACAAAAACCAAAACAACCAAAAATTAGCATAAAGAACGGTCGAGGAAGACATTAACCTCTGGCCTCCACATGTAAACACACACTAAATGAAACGAAGCAACAGTGTGTATCACAAAAGACACAGACAAGGCTAAAGATCAGTTCTCTAACTACATATCTCAAGAAGATGAAAAAATCAATTAAAATGAAAACTTTCTCCCTAAAGCAGGAGGAAGGAAATATATAATAAAAGTGGAAATTGACAGAAAAATAATCTCACAACAAGAGACTGTCGCGAGAGAGCAGACAAAAGGGAAGAGAGGGAGGAAGGGGAGGGAAGGGTCACAGAAGGGAGTTTTTGGACATATCTGTCCCTGGAGTTTTCCGTTTTGATGGATGACTCCAGCTCCGCCATCTTTGAAGTGCATTGTGGACCTTCCTTTTGGCCTCCTAAGTTTCAGCTTAGCCACAGGACCCTTCAGGGCACCTGGCCAGCGCAAGAGACCCGGCAGCTCACCGAATACCAATCCTATGAGAAGAGCCGCCACCCAAACTTCTGAGACAAAAGAAATGGATTTTTATCTTATAGCTGTTTCAGAAAAGCCAACACTCTTCAGGGGAGGTGCCATGACACACTATCTCCCCCCTTTAAATTAAACACGGCACTGGTGCTGCAAGCTCCATAATTCAGCGACATGTAGACTTAATTGTCGCCAATGAGAAGCCAGCTCCCACGAGCTCGCCGGCTCACACCTCCAGCAACTCTGAGGAGCATGTAACACCCGCTTCCCCCGTGGCTATAGGGTGTGATTAAAGCCAGTGAGAAATTGAAAACAATTTTTGTACCCTGTGACTTAATAGATGTAGACAGGAAAATGTGCAGACTTGATCTAATTCTGGTGACAATAGCCATCCATCAGACCCAGGCTGCCATAGCCTGCTGAGTTGGCCAGGCCACACTGTTCACCCTTCCTCAGAAGCCCAATGGTGGGCTTGCATTTCTCTGCTGTGTGCATCTCTGCCTCCCACCAGCAGATGTTATTGGGCTAGGACACGTGCCAAGCACGTGCATATTAACTCTCTGAATCCTCCAATAACCCTTTGCAGTATCATACAAAGAGATGATGATGATGGTACTTCACAGGGTTTCCAGGCTAAAGAAGCTAACATACCCCACAAGCTTAGTGTGGGGATTCCAGCCAGACACGGAGGAAGTGCAGTTTTTTTTTAAATTTTATATCTTTATTTGTATTAAAATATTTATTTTATGTATATTATTAGTGTTTGTCTGAATGTATGTCTGTGCACAATGTGTATACAGTGCCTCATGGGTGCCAGAAGAGGGTGTTGGATCCCCTGGGACTAGAGTTACAGATGGTTGAGAGCTGCCATGTGGGTACTAAGGATTAAACAGGTCGTCTGAAAGAGCAGCCAGCCTTAACCACTGAGCCATCTCTCCAGTCCCTATTCTTTATTTTCAGTGTTTAAAGCAGAGTGTCACTTTGTAGCCCAGGCTGGCCTTGAACTAGAAACCCCCTTGCCTCAACCTCTTGATTTAGAATTGGTTACACTGACCGACCTTTCGACCTGTTCTTTCTGCTTCTCTTCGTTCCCGTGGATCAGAGTTACCACATGACGACATTTCCTCTGTCTATTACAACTTTGTTCCCATATCTTTGCATTATTATCATCAAAACTACTGTAATTCTGGTGAGGAGATGGCTCAGTTAGCTTCCTATGCATGAGGACCTGAATTTGAGTCTCCAGAACCCATGTGAAAAAAGCCAGGCAAGATGCCATGTGGAGGTCGAGATAGGCAGACCCTGGAAATCATAGGCTGGCCAGCTGAGATTACTCGGTGAATTCCAGGCCAATGAGAGACCCTGTCTCAAAAACAAGGGGAACAAGTGCCTGAGAAAGGACGCCTGGGTTGACCTCTGACCTCTATATGGACACTCACACACACATGCATGCACACACACACACACACACACACACACCCAAAGACATGTGCATCTGCATGCATACAAACATTCACACTCACACAGAATATTACAATTCTAGGGAAGCTCAGCAATGTAATTATATTCGTATCATTTAGCATCTTTTTTACTACTGTCAAGAGAGGAAATAGGCAGTGATACTGCTCTTTTGTAATTATCTACATAATTACTTCTGGTCTATTTACAATTATTTTATGGGATTTAATGTTCTTATCTAGCTTCATTTGCTTTGTGCATTTTAGGAGAGAGGATCAGGTGGTTCTGACGATGCTCTGGTTTTGTTTAGCTGGTTTATTTTGATCTCTCTCCCACCTTCATTTTAGGAGAGAGGATCAGGTGGTTCTGACGATGCTCTGGTTTTGTTTAGCTGGCTTATTTTGATCTCTCTTCCACCTTCATTGCCCACAGGTGGTTTTTCGGGCTCTGAGATTCCTAGTGGGTGGCACCCCCTCACACTCCATCTTCCAGCCTTTCAAAGAAGAGGCCTTACTGCATTCTCCACTCAGGGCATCTTGCTGGATGTGTGGGGTGGGTGAGGGTGCCTCAGACGTGTTCATTTGCTCTTTCACGATGCCATTTTCATGATGCTCTTTTGGTCTTTGCCCGTGTTGTGCCTGGATGTGGCTGCATACTTCATCTCCACTATGCTTATCTTCACCCCCCTTTTTAGATGCAGAGGTTGGGAAACAGCAGGAAGTCACTTGCCCAGCTAAAATATGGGCGACCCAGGGTCTGAAACCAGTCCTGTGGGCCCATCAGCATTCGGGTTCTGCTCTGCCGACCGCTGTTCACCCCTTGGCCTGGCTCCTGCGGGGCTACAGAGGTCAGTTGCCACATTCTACTTGGGTTCCCAGACCACTCTTCTGAAGAGCAGACGGCTGAGTGACAAGCAGAAACTCTGACCTAATTTTCCTCAACACTGTCAGCTTCTTGCCTGGGATAAAAGCGCTGATGGCTCCGGTTTCCCCGTTGGCATGAGTGTCTCTCGGGTGGATGGAGAAGTCGGAAGTTCCCTTATAAAATAGCGGTTGCAAAAGAGGGAATGGCGGGGAGAGGGAAAGGGAGGAGGATGAAGGAGAGAGGAGGAGACAGAGGTAAATGCCCATGGGGAGGGGGGAAAGAAGACAGAAAAGGAAGAAAAAGAGGAGAGAGGGACAGGAGGGGAGGAGGAGAGAGAGGGAGAGGAAACGGGAGGAGGATCATGGGGGGGGAGAAACGGGAAGAGGAGGGAAAGAAGGGAAGAGGACAGAGGGAAAGGAATTGGGTGGAGGAGGCCGCTGAATGTCTCTGCTGGATAGAAGCTATTCTTGATTACGCCCGGGCCTCCCCCGATGATTAGAGTCAATATTTATGTTCCAAGAGGAATCTTGCTCCCTCCCTCCCTCCCCTCATCTGTGCTAATTCTTCCATCGGGGGAGGTAGAGGAGACCCTGAGGAGGGAGAACCAGCCTGGCTTTAGAGAAGCTCCCAGCCCAGCCTGGTGCCCTGCTGAGGACCCGTCCTCCTGAGAGAAAGGCTGTGTGTGCTGCAGAAGGACTTTCCAGACAATCTAGTGTGGCCTTGCCTGCTACAAAGCATGGCCGTATTGCTATAAATACCTCCCCCTGCACCGCTTTCTCGCCTCCAGCCGATTTTACTATAAATCAGCCTTCTGCGCTATGTAGGGCACATGCCCGGGCCTCCCCCTCTCTCCACCACCCTGCATCCCCACCTTTCGCTCACATGTCCTAGCTTTGCTCCATTGGGTTCAAGTGTCAAACAGAAAAGCTGGACAGGTTTCCAGGGACCCAGGAAACAACTCTCAAACCTCAGTTCCCAGCCCCCCGAGGACTGGTGCTAAAAGGAAAATGGTGTACCAGCCCTTCAGCTTGAGAGCCTGGACAGGTGAGCAAGGACAGAAAGGCTTAAGGAAGGTGCTGAGTTTCTCTAAGGAGTGAGCTCTTGTCTTGATCCCCACCCCCTCCCATCCCTGTAACTTAAGATAAAAAGATGTCTGAGTAAACCTGGGGCCTCTACTGGCCTGGTCTGGAGCATGTCCCCATGATGGAGGAAGCCCAAGGCTAAGTGAGGCAAAGTGAGTCTGTTGACTCCCATGGCTCTAGGAGGTAGCCCCATGGCCCTTGGGAGGCCTTGCCTGTGACCTCCCCCCCAATCTGTGCCCTTGGCAGGTGCCTTACACCTCTTCAGAGATGTGTCCAGTTGCTTAGAGTCGTTTAAAAGAACTCTTCATTTCCCCTGACTGAGTGACAAAATTCAAGGCCTGAGGACGGAATGCAGAGCCAAGATGGGATGGAGTTCACAACTCACTGGGCCCCTGGGTGAGACCTCATGACAAGGTGGGGAAAGGCAGAGGACTGCCCTCTTCCTCTTCCTCAGCTAACACCACCCTCTCACAGGCCTCGGAGCCACTGGGTATCTGAGAGCATCGGTGTGGAAGAGGCGGCATGGAGGCAGCCAAGCGCAAAGCTCTGCCTCACTGCCGCAGCCCCAGGATGGCCGTCTGGCTCCTACTTCTGTCCTAGCTGAGCCCCTTGGGCATCTTGCTC
Organism: Peromyscus aztecus; assembly: GCA_902168405.1. Classification (NCBI taxonomy): domain Eukaryota; kingdom Metazoa; phylum Chordata; class Mammalia; order Rodentia; family Cricetidae; genus Peromyscus; species Peromyscus aztecus. Next base: position 4,290 of record CABHPQ010163463.1, on the reverse strand, counting down.
AGTCCCTCCATCTCATAGATAATTCAGGAATGCCTTTCTGCAGAGTCGGTATAAAAAAAGATGCTCATGGCAAATGGCAACCTTCACTCCTGCATCGGGAGAGGATGCAGATGTTGACCGTTGAGGTGGCAAAGCCCAATGCAGAAGGTACTTCATACAAGAAGCGTGGGCGCAGTGGTCCAACACCAGACTTAGCTGGGTCACTGAGCAAGTCAGAAGCTAGAGTAGGACAGGGCCGCTCAAGACTTTGCAGAGTGGAGCAACATAGAAATTGCCAGAAGGAAAGGTACGCTTTCCAAGAGGTCAGCTGAGGAGTTGAGAGTAAAGGAATCATTGTGTCCTGGCCCTCACCCAGAGCCCATGACCAATAGAATGGGGCAAGACAGAACCTTCATGACAGTGGTCCCAAGAAGATGGCCCAGTGGGTAAAGTGCTTGCCATGCCATGTGAGGACCTGGGTTGGGATTGCTAGATCCCATATAAAGCGGCATAGTTGCTTCTATCTCTAACCCAGCACTCCTCCTGTGGGATGAGAAGTGGAGGCAGTCTGCTGGCCAGCTAGCCTGGCTCACATGTAACAAACAAGAGAGGCTCTGTCTCAAACAGGTGGAAGGCAAGGACCAGCACCCTAGGCTGTCTCTGATCTCATATGCTCACTGTGGCACGTGCATGGTCACACACATGTGCAGACACATGTGACACACACACACACATACATTATTAAAATTAATTTTACCCATGCCTTTACATTTTTTAGTATGTGTGATGGTTGATATGGTCAACTTGACAGGCTCTGGAGTCTCCTAGGAGACAAAGCGTTGGGTGTGTCTATGATAGGGTGTCTCTGTTGGGTTACCTGAGGTGGGAGATCCACCCTGTATGTGGACAGCACCATTCTATGGGTTGGGATCTCGGACTGAGTGAAAAGAGAAAATGTGTGGAGTGCCTGCATCCATCTCTCTGCTTTCTGATGGCAGATGCTGCCATGTCTTCCCCACCGTGACAAACTGCACCTTCAAACTGTGAATTCAAATAAATCACCCCTCCCTCCCTTCCTCCCTCCCTTCCTCCCTCCCTTCCTTCCTTCCTTCCTTCCTCCCTCTCCTTTCCTTCCTTTCTTCCATTGTGGGTATGTAATCACAGTATTGAGAAAAGTAACCAATATGGTATATGGTCATAGGAATAATTTTAAATTATGATACTCACATTCCATTTCTGCTGGCTTAGAGACAGGCCCATCAAGGATTCGTTCTCTATCTCTCTAGCAGTAAACTTATTTCTTCCGGTTTTGGCAAGAATTTAGCTTATGGATCCATTTATTTAATAGCATTGCAATGATAAAAAGAACTATTAGAGAGCTAGAGGACAGATCATTGGTTGCTGGGGCCATGAGGGGAGGTGGGATGGCGAGAGGCAGGATGCGGTCAGAAAAGAGCAACATTCTTGTGGTGAGGTGTGTATCCTGACTGTACAATGCCAAAATCTCGGTAGTGATGTGCTGTAATTCTGCAAGATGTTACCATTGGGGGTGGAGGTGGAAGCGGACACAAGGCGTATGGAATCGCTACACGTTTACTACAATTGTATGTGAGTCAGAATGGCCTCCAAACCAAAGGGTTAGGTGCTAAGAAGGCTGCTCAGTGGTAAGCACTCGCTGTGCTAGAGTGGGAACCAGGGTTTGGATCCCCAGAACCCAGGTGTGGCAGCCCAGAGCAAGCTACCTAGGGAGAAGAGTCACGAGTGAATTCTGGGTTTGATTCAGAGACCAGATCTGCTTCAATGAATAGGGTGGAAGAGCTACTGAGGACAACAGAGGATTTGTAACCTCAACCTCAGGTCTCTACATCTCTCTCTCTCTCTCTCTCTCTCTCTCTCTCTCTCTCTCTCTCTCACACACACACACACACACACACACATCTATATGCCCATAAACATGTAAAGATGCAAGCAGTACACACACACACACACATACACACACACACACACACACACACACACAGAAAAGAAAAAAAATTAAAGGTTTAACTCTGAAAAAGTCGCCTCCTAAACAATAACTTTGACATAGACAGGAACATGAAACAGTAGACCTCATTTGGCAAGTGGTTTGATTAAGGGTTTTCATGTCTCTTGGTTCCAACAGTGCTACTCCTGGGAACTGCTGCCAGGGAAGTAAATGTGGACCTGAGTACAAAGCACACAAAGATGTTGACTCACTTTACTTTCTAACAGCCCAGGGCTCAAGCCCAGCAACGTGCCTTTCTTTAAGGAAAGTTACACGACCTATGTCTTGGCCACTTAGCAGGCTATTAGGCAGCCACGGCTAATGCTGTGGAGAGTGTTAAATAACAACAAATGGACTAGACACGCCTTTAATCCCAGCATTGAGGAGGCAGATGCCTCTCTGTGAGTTTGAGGCCAGCCTGGTCTATATAGTGAGTTCCAGGCCAGCCAAGCCTACATAGTGAGATTCTGGCTCAAATGAACACAAAATTAAAACAAAAACAAAACCCACCACCACCACCACCACCAACAAAAGGTAATACTATGTATTTGTTTGCTGTCTTAAAACTATCTTTCAGTGTGGAATGATGGCTGTAGAACTATGCATAGTGGTCATTTTGATATTATTAGTATGAATTTATTTTTCTGATTCACTATTTCCTTTCTATGGTTTTGTTTAATAAATGTTCACTTTTTTTTCTTTATTAAGAAATTTTCTACCCCCCCCCCATACCCTTCCCCAAGCCCCCCCCCCCCCCCCCCCCCCCCCCAGCCCTCTTTCCCGAGTCACCCCGCATCCCCACATCCCCCAAATCGAGGTCTCCCATGGGGAGTCAGCAGAGCCCAGCACACTGAGCCTAGACAAGTCCAAGCCCCTTCCCACTGCACCAAGGCTGTGCAAGGCGTCACACCGCAGGCACCGGGTTCCCAGAAGCCTGCCCATAGACCAGGGACAGATCCAGATCCCCCTGCCTGGGTGCCCCCCAAACAGTTCGAGCCAAACAACTGTCTTCCGTATCCAGAGGGCCTAGTCCAGTCCCATGGGGGCTCCACAGCCACCAATCCACAGTTCATGGGCTTCCACTAGTGTGGCTGGTCATCTCTGCACGTCCTTCCATCATGATCTCGAGATGAGGACATCATGGGAATAGGAAGAGGCGGGGTTCTGGGGAGGCTCTCAGGAATCCACAAGGATGACTCCACCTTGATCTGCTGGCAGTGGTCCAGAGGGTATCTGGACTGGTCTACTCTGGTGACCGGTCTAGCAAATAACCTAGGTGTCATCATAGAGCCTTTGTCCAGTTGGAGATGGAGGTAGATGCAGAGATCCACGGCCAGACACCAGGCTGAGCTCCAGGAATCCAATTGAGAGAGAGGAGGGATTCTGCAGGCGAGGGACATTGAGATCATGATGGGAGAATGTTCACTTTTTTTACACCCCATGAAATGAGGTAGCCTTCTATTGCTAGGAGACAAGGCCTTACCAGGAAGAGGGCAGACAGCTGACTTGCCCCCTGCTGGCGTATCATGGTGGTGCAGCCTAATGTCCTGAGTTGCCTGGAGGCACAGATTGGACAGACGAGGCTCGTGTTTATGATGGGCAGATTTGGGGGCCTGTTCCTACCTCAACGCCACTCAGACAGTCCTTGTCAATTAGGCAGTAGAAAGGAGAATCTGAAACTTCACAGCTTATGGGAACTATAGCAAGATATTTAAACTTTCTCAGCCTCCTTCAGTAAAGACAGAAGAAAGGGACAAGGTAATCTTTGTGTGCAGGGTGGTGTGACAGTGACTATGGAGGTGTCCAATTGTTTTCCAAAGTAGTTGTAGCACCTGCCGTCTATGAGTTCATAGTGCTTCACATCCGCTCAGCATCTGGGATTGTGGACTTCACTCTTCTCAGTGATGGTGAGAATAACATGGTACCCAGTTTTCTCATTCCTGTTTCCATGGTATCTTAGTTAGGGTTTCTATTGCTCTGAAAAGTCTGTCTCCAGAGTGACACACTTCCTCCAATAAGATCATACCTACTCCAACAAGGTCACACCTCCTAATAGTGCCACAACCTTTGGGGACCATTTTCTTTCAAACCACCACATTCCACTCCCTGGCCCCCAAAGGCTTATAGTCAAATCATAATGTACAAATGTATTCAGTTCATCTTCAAAAGTCTCCATAGTTTATAGCAGTCTCAAACTTATTTAAAAGTCTAAAGTTCAAAGTCTCTTCTGAGATTCATGTAATCTCTTAACTGTAATCCCCTATAAAATTAAAATCAAAAAGCATATC
>CABHPQ010163462.1:0-39501 GCA_902168405.1 Peromyscus aztecus | reverse complement strand
GTTACATTAGGCATAGACATATCTTTACAGTGTAAGCAAATATTTCACATTATTCAAAAGATGATTCAGGGTACCTCACTAGATTGAGACTTCTTTATATATATATATATATATATATATATATATATATATATATATTATATATACATATATATCAACAAATATCCTTCCTACCCTATAGAAAATGGCAACATATCAAAATTTAACATTATACTCTGAAAGAACATAAAAGAAATTTGTGGGAAAATGTTATTAAAATATAAATTGTTATAATATGAATTATATCTGAGAAAACACAAAATAGGAGACTAGATAATAAAATAGTACATAAGAATTGCAAATGGATAAATTATGGAAGACAAAGGTATTTACACATATTTTATTGATTAGTAGCAAACAGTTATAGAGCTTAACTAATAATCTACTTTATAACTAGTGACAATCTATAGTCTAAAATTAAAATAAAAATTAAAAAAAATAAATAAATAAAATAAAAATTTAAGGATATTTACAAAGATTAGTATTATTTTTTTATTTTATACACACAAATATAAACACAGACACAAACACTTTTTTATGGTGAAATATTTTAAATTCAAAAATTCAATTAACTTAGATATTCTACTAAAAATCAGTTTATGACCTTTAAGAAAAATAAAAAGAACAAAACATACAGCCAGGAATGTCTGGAGACTATAAGGAGATGTAGGATAGAAATATATTCAAAATAGTTATAGACAGTGCAATTAATTATCAATTATAAACTAAAACAACCATGGTTGATACACATAATATATCAAAAGACAAAATGAAAAAGTGAGGCAAGGGAAATGGAGGGTAGGGGATGGGGGATGAGAACAGAAGGAAATGGGATGGGCTAGCTGGAACAGGAACAGAGTGGGACAGCAATGAAAGAGATACTATGATAGAGGGAGATATCATGGGGATAGAGAGAAATCCAGTTCTAGGTAAGTTGCCAGGAATCCCAAAGGATGACCCCAGATTGGACTACTGGAAATAGTAGAGAGGGTGCCTGAATTGAACTGGCATACCCTAGTGGTCAGATAGGTGAATACCCTGTCATTACAGAGCTTTTCTCCAATGACTGATGGAAGCAGATGCAGAGATCCACAGCTAAACATAGGCAGAGCTCCAGGAGTCCACTCTGAGAGAGAGAGGAGGGATTCTATGAGCAAGTGCATCAGGATCATGATGGGGAAACCTGCAGAGATGACCAAACCAAACTAGTGGGAACTCATGAAAAATGGCTGTAGAGCCTTCATGGGCCTGGACTAGGCCCTCTGCATGGCAAGACAACTGTGTAGCTTGATCTGCTTGGGGGGTCTCCCTGGTGGCAGAATCAGAATCCATCCCTGATACATGAGGGGGCTTTAGACACCTCATGCAGACTTGAGGCAGGGGGAAGGGCTTGGACTTGCCTCTACTGGATGTGCCTCCCCATGGGAGGCTGTGCCTTCTTGTGGGGGGGGGGGGGAGGGGTAGATTGGGGGACTGGGGGGAGAGTGGGGGGACAGGAGGATTGCAGAGAGGGATCTTTGAGTGGTGTGTAAAATGAATGAAAATTTTCTTAATAAAAAAGGAGAAAAGAAAAAGGTGCTGGGAAACTAGTTATGAAAAGAAAAGAAACTACAATAAATTTCCAAAATTACATTTAACAACTGCATAAATAGGCTTAGTATGTTAAACAAAACTTGAAGTAGAATTAAGTATTTGAAAGCTTATTAATTAAATAACCCACTAAAACACATAAAAATAGAAATAAAGGGTGGATTATGTATGTTTAATGTAGGTGTGTTTGGTATTCTGCAATAAAGAAAGAATGTAGTAAATGAATATTATAAGATTTACAAAGAATTTCTCAACACTCACAATAATACCAAAGCCAAAAATAACCCATTTAAGTTCCAATCAGGCAGACCAAGAATAGCACTGAAGAATATTGCAAAAAAACTGAGGAAGGAAAATGAAACCTAAAAGTAGATAGCAAAGGCCATTTTAAAAGTGTAATTCACTTTACGAAAACATAACTGGGGAGTATTTAGTTAAAAAATATTTCCTCATGCCAGAAAGATGACTCAGTAGTTAAAGTACTTACCACCGAGACTGACAACCTGAGTTGTCACTGGAACCCACATGGTAGAAGGACAATGCTGAGATCTATCAGTTGTCCACAACCACGCCCCTATCGTACAAGTGGCCATATCTTGCAAGACCTGCCATTATTGTAGCAATCAGGAATCAAGACTGTAACAGAATATTACTTATTTTTCTCTTTCATGAATGTGCCCAGCACTTTCTCACTCTACGAAAGAGAGCCAGCATGGTTGCAGCTTACAAGATAGTTTCAGCTTCATTTTTCTATGGGCTATGACTCAATTATGTTGTGTGAAGCACAAAGTATACACACTATAATCAGGAACATGATAAAGATACTCACCCTTTCTAATCCTGTCTTATGTAGTGTTTGAAGACAGAACAAAAGACAAGAGACGGTGGTAAAGGGCACACAAATGGGAAAGGAAGAAGGTAAATTATCCACATTTACAGATAATATTATTTTATGCATGAAAGACAAAAACCTTCTATGGCTTATGAACACATTCAGCAAAATAGCAAGATACAAAATTAATGCACGAAACCCAGTATGCTTCCTGTACATCAATGACAAAAATACTGAGAAAGAAACTAGGAAACAAATTTCATTACAACACTCTAAATTTTTTTGGAATAAATCAAAGGAAGTGAAAAACTTATGTAATAAGAGTTTTAAAGATGCTCAATCATACAACAAGGACATTTGCTCAACTGTGTTCATAGAAGCATTATTTGTGATAGCCAGAACCTAGATGCCCTTCAATGGAAGAATGGATAAAGAAGAAAATGTGGTATATGTACACAATGGAGTATTACTCAGGAGGAAAAAACAATGACATCATGAAATTTGCAGGAAAATGAATGGAACTAGAAAAAATAATCCTGAGTGAGGTAATTCAGACCAAGAAAGACAAACATTGTATGTACTCATTCACAAGCAGGCTACAATCTGCAATCCCAGAGAAGCTCGGTAACAAAGAGGATCCTAAGAGGGACACATATTGATCACCCTAGGAAGGGAAAATAGATAGGATCTCCTGGGTAAACTGAGAGGTGGGGAGAGGGGAGGAGATGGGGGATGGGGACATGAAGGATCAGGGTCTGGATGTCTGAGTTGGGAGAGGAATGGAGAGAGAGAGCAATCAAAGAGATATTTTGGTAGATGGAGCCATTATGGGGTTAGGGAGAAATCTGGTGCTAGGGAAATTCCCAGGAATCCACAAGGATGACCCCAGATTAAGCTCCTATCAATAGCAGAGAGGGTGCCCAAACTAGCCTTCCCAAGTAATCAGATTGGTGACTACCCTAATTGTCATCAAAGAACCTTCATCCAGTAACTGATGAAAGCAGATGCAGAGATCTACAGCTAACATTGGACCAAGCTCCTGGAGTCCATTTGAAGAAAGGGTAAAGGGATTACAAGAGCAAAGGGGGTCAAGATCAGGATGAGGAAAACCACAGGGACAGCTCTCCTGAGCTAGTGGGAGCTCAAGGACTCTGGACTGACATTTGGGGAGCCTGCATGAGACCAAACTAGGCCCTCTGAATATGGGTCACAGCTGTGTGGCTTTATCGGTTTGTGGGCCCCCTGGCAGTGGGACCAAGATTTATCCCTGGTACATGAACTGGCTTTTTGGAGACCATTCCCTATGGTGGGATACCTTGCTCAGCCTTGATGCAGGGGGGAAGGGTTTGGTCCTGTCTCAACTTGGTATGCCCACCTTTGTTGACTCACCAAGGGAGGTCTTACCCTCTCTGAGGACTAGATGCAGGGGAGCAGGAGAAGAGGAGGGAGGGGGGATTGTGGGTGGTATGTTAAATGAAAAAAATTAAATAAAAAATAAAAAAATAAAACCTTTAATACATACTTAAGAAGCTATCCAGATATATAAGAGGTCTCCATATATCAATTGGTTAGATTAATATCATGAAAGTGGTCATCCTATCAAAGCAGTCTATAGATTAAATAATTTGAACAAAGTAGTCTCAATCAAAATACCAATAGATAATGAAAATTTGATATACATACTACATGAAATATTATTCAAATGTTAAAAAGTAAAATCATAAATGTTCATGTGTCTAAGTCAGTGTTTTATTGCTGGAAAGAGACACCATGACCAAGGCAAGTCTTAAAAAGGAAAACATTTAATTGGGCTTGCTTTCAGTTAAGAGGTTTAGTCCATTATTGCCCTGGGTGGAAGCATGCAGACACATATAGTGGAGAGAGAACTGAGACTTCTACAGCTGGATCCACAGGCAGCAAGAAGAGACACTGATCCACACTGGGCCTAGCTTGAACATTTGAAACCTCAAGACCTATTCCCAGTGACACACTTCCTCCAATACCACCACACCTGCACCATCAAGGCCACAACTCCTAATAGTGTGACTCCTTGTGAGTCTATTGGGGTTATTTTCTTTCAAACTACCACATCAGGTAAATAGCTGTAATTAGAAAAGATCATAATGAGCGAGGTAACCCAGGCACAGCAAGACAAACATCCCATGTCTCATTAGAAGCTACTACTTCAAATCTTTTGATGTTACTAACTATATTGACTAACTACAGAAACCAGGAAAGTTAAAAGGCACCATTGCTGTGGAAGGAGTGTGGGGGGACAATAGAAAGGAGAATAGAAGGCTAAAAGTGCTCTGAATAGGGAAATAGGGAAAGGAAGAGGGAACATTAATTAGAAATGAGGGAGGAAATAAATACAGAACAAAGCTAAAATATCAGTAAAGATGATGGAAAATCACAGGGAATTATCCTATTTATTATTCTTCCTAAAGAAAAAAATTATAATACTCAAATTTGCATATAAATAAACATTAGTTTGAAGGAAATTTTCACATCCATACTGAAAATGCTCTCTCCAAGAGCCAAAGACTACCTAATAAAAAGCCCAACATCAGGCTTGAGAAGCCCTCTTTTGAGTTGTTGGTCAAAATTGTTCCAATGAGGCTCCAAATATACAGGCTATTGTTAATGGCATTAATATTGCCTTACAGGTGGAATGAAATTCCCTATTAGTAGCCGGGCAGTGGTGGCGCATGCCTTTAATCCCAACACTCAGGAGGCAGAGCCAGGAGGATCATTGTGAGTTCGAGGCCAGCCTGGTCTATAGAGTGAGATCCAGGAAAGGCGCAAAGCTACACAGAGAAACCCTGTCTCAAAAAACAAAACAAAACAAAAAAATTCCCTATTAGTGAGGGCATCATTAACCTCTAAAACGTGGTCCTGAGGCCCCTGACCTGAATTTGACATAAAGGACTCCTCCCTGAGGAGTAGCTTTCATGGTGTCTCCGAGTTTTTATTACTGTGAAGAGTTACCATGACCACAGAAACTCTTATAAAGAAAACAATTAATTGGGGTCTCAGAAGTTTGGTCATTGTCATCAGGACAGGGATAATGGCAGCATACAAGCAGATATGATGCTGGTAGCTGAGAGTCCTACATCTTGCAGGCATCAGGAAGTTGACTGACAGTCAGTCTGGGGGAAGCTTGAGCAAATGAGACCTCAAAGCCAGCTACTACAGTGATACCCTTGCTCCAACAAGGCCACACCTCCTATTAGTGCCCCTTTGGGGGCTGTTTTCTTTCAAACCACCAAACATGGTAACAGATAGTGCCATGCAAGCTTCAAAGGAAAGCAGCAACCAACAGTCCTAGGATGTTGGGGTGGGACAACATATAACCCTGATTCTGGGCCTGGGTAGTTGCAGGGTTGGTCAAACCATCAGCTGTCCCCTATTTTCACCACCAGGGTGAACTCTCCAGCATTGCCCTTGCTAGTTCACCCCTTGCAGTGGTGAGCAAGGGACAGGGCCAGTTCTGTTGCTTTCACATTCTCAGGATCAGCTCTCATACACCTACCTCTACTAGGTGTTGCCCAGGCAAGGTGTAGGGGACACTCTCCCAAGGGCTGCAGCTAATGAGAGGCAGGGCCAGTTCTCCCACTTGCTACAGGCAGGAGCTCATGTTACATTTCCCCCCTGGCCACACCATTATATAGAAGCCAGGGCCTGATCTCCCATGCTCAAGTTCTCTGCGCAGTTCATCAGCACCCCTGTCCAAGAGAGATCATGTTCCTGCCAAGAGCTGTGATGGATTTAGTGGGGCCAAGAGACACACACAGGCATGCCCTTAGCTTCCAGAAGAAAACATGGGGCTCCCCCGGCAGCACTATTATGGTGAACAAATGTAGAATGTATTATGGAAGAGAGAGAGAGAGAGAGATGGAGGCAGAGAGACAGAGACAGAGACAGACAGAGAAAGCCAGAGACAAAGACAGAGACAGAGAGAGAAGAGAGAGAGAGGAAAAAAAGAGAGAGAATGCCTAACTAGCAACTAAGGGAGGACTCCTATCCCTTCTGAATCTTCAGTGGGAGGTACTTTAAGCAGCTAGGGTAAAGAAAGTTGTTCTTTTTTCTTTGCAGTGGCATCCAATCTCTCTCCATAGTATACATTGCATGGGCCATTATTCAGATTTCTGCATGATCATTTTAGTATCACTGGACCACTTACTTCTTTACCTTGAATCTATGTAATAAGCCTAACTTTTCAGATCTTCTGTACTCTCTAGGCCTCTCTCTATAAATAGGCTAATCTTTATTTTTTGTTATGGTGACTTTCTACTTTATTTCTAGCAAAAGCAAATTCCAAATAGATGAAATTATTTTATGTGTTCTTTGAATCACTTCTTAGAATGCTCATAACCGCTAATTTTATGTAATTGTTTACATACCATTTTGTCCACTTGTTTTGTGCTTAGTCTTTGCATATGGCTTTATTTTTACATTTTGATGTGCATTTATGTATGAAACCTCAGTATGGTGGTTTTATTTCGCAGTCTCTCTGTTCTCCCCCCCCCCCCACCCTGCCGCTTCTTCTTCTAAGAAAATAACTACTTGCTGAAGATTACTACCACGTGTCCGTTCTAGCCAATGCTCAGGCATCCAATAATTAATTATCATGGTTCCATGTGACTAAAGAAAAACCATGAGAGCATTTTAACATTTAAGCAGTGCTTGGATTTGCTTTAAGATTTTCTTTGCGAACAAGAAAAAAATTTTCAGATGTGACCCAGCAAAAAAGTTACAGATTTGACACAGTAGTCATGCAATTTCAATTTACCTTGTTCTATTAGGAACATAAGAATTCTATTAGGAATTTTTTAATTGATGAATATATTTTATCCTATAACCAAATTTAAACATAATGGTTATATTATCTTGGTTAAACAGTATATATGTGGCTCAGTTGTAGAATACTTGCCAAGCATGCATGAAGCCTTAAGCCAGTTCACAATACTGTAAAAGAGCATAAATTATATTTTAAGAAACGAAGAAATTAGGAAATACTTTGGAACAAAACCTGCCTTTAGTGTAGTAAACTAATGTTCTATAAGTAAAGTATTCTTCCAAAGTACAAACAGATAGATCAGGACAAAATAAGTTTAAAGTATGAAGTAAGAAGTTTTGAAAAAGGTAATATATCTATATATAATATAGATATCGATAATATAATATATATATAATAGATATAGATAGATAAACAGATAGAGGCTGGATGGAAAACAAAGGTAAATGTTTATATGAAAGTTGTAACAAACAAGCTAATGTTTAAATTTTAAAAAGTATTCCCCGTTCTTTGATGAGGCTCTGCTTTCTATTATTGAACAGCATAGAAAGTATCACACTGAGAAGGAATGGGATACTTTACAGAAATCTTTAACAGATTTTGAAAAAAATAAAATCATTTGCACCAAAATCCCAACTGACCCATATGGCAATCAGCAATGTTTATCAAATGTTTTTTCTACATGGTTGCACTCATTGTAAAGTGAATGGATAGTTAAGTCAGTGCAATTGAATGTTCACATGAGGGAAAATCAACTTAAACAATTTTTAATATTTATACACATATGTTTGAATATTTGTCAAGAGAAAATTAACTTTGATAATTTTGATTAATTGTGAAAATTAGAATAAATGGCCCATTTTATCCTATATAACATACATATTTATTTATGCATATTTTTATGTATATATATATATATGTTTAAATACACAGAGTAAAGTGGCTCATGCCTTTAATCCCAGCACTTGGGAAGCAGATGCAGGCAGATCTTTGTGAGTTCGAGGCCAGCCTGGTCTACAGAGCTAGATCCACGAAAGGCGCAAAGCTACACAGAGAAACCCTGTCTCGAAAAACCAAAAAAAAAAAAAAAAAAAAAGAAGAAGAAGAAGAATAAATGAATTTGAAATAATTAAAGCTATATGGCAATTTAATGTAAAGTACCTTGCTTTGTATATGATAAAACTGTTACTCAAAGTCATCAAATTGCTTCCTAAAGGAATAATTATACATCAGCATATTTGTAAATATACACATATAAAATAATCAAGTTTTGTTAATTATCATATGGATATGGTTTTATTACAATTGTCTGTAATTATTTAGTTTTATTAGCAAGTTATTTTAAATCATGCAATTTAAAAAAATATTTCATGTCAAGATTATAGGAATTTCTTTCACTGTTAAATCATTGTGTTATTCTTGGTGGCTTTTATATGCTACAATTAATTTTTTTAACTAATTCATTATTTTCTGAGAAAACTGTTTCGTTAAAGAATTGCTGTTCATTACTAAGTGGATTTTGCAATGTTGGCTATAATTATGTCTTAATTTTAGCCGTGTGTGTGCTGTGCTTTTATCTCCTTATAAAGCACAAAAGCAACAACGTTGTCCCATTACTTTTAGTGAGGAATTGCGGCTTGCTTTTTACCTGCTTTGCTCTTCCTCCTGTCTATAGAACCTTCAGAACCTTTATAAAACCACCCCTGCTCCTGGCAGCAGAGAACAGAGCCCAATACTTCCTTCAGCCTCCCCAGACCCCAGATGGGAGTTTGAATCCTGTCAGTGCCTTCCAGGCTCCTTTGATAACAGAGCTGAGTGGTTGGTTCCTCTGCCTGATATTCTTGCTCTCTCACTGTAATAGAAGCCAGTCTAACTAGGGTCAGATGTGCCTTATCCCTTGTAGTCTTTAGCTGATTGCCTAGAACAGAAATCAGAAATGGAGGGAGTACTGTTCCTATCAAATACATAATGAATATCTTTACTGTCAGAGAAGAAAGTCTGAAGTTACGGTAAAGTATATAAAGAAATTGAAAGTAAGAGAGCAAGTCACCATCTGATATCACTGAACATACATTATAAAAGCAGATGAGAGAGAGAGAGAGACAGAGACAGAGAGAGACAGAGACAGAGAGACAGATACAGAGACAGAGACAGAGGCAGAGACAGAGACAGAGCAGCAATCCTATGATGCCAAGACAGAGGTGCTGGTAAGTATCAGGAGAAGCAACTTAAAAGCACCTTGTTAGTGTGCTCAGTTTGAATAAAAGTAATTCTAACACTATAGCTTTTTTTTTTGAAACGTTAGAAAGCAATATAAGCATGGTTTTTGAACACTGTTTTTGATGTTCTTCACGATAGGCTAACAAAAAGATATTAAAAAAATCAAAATAACTTTTATTTTCTATAATGACTTTCTGGTTTCCAAAACCTAGATCACAAATCTTTGTTTCTTTGCTGTTGGTTTTTACACAAATATTTCCAATAAAATCAATACTTTTAATCCATACTAGAAAAGATGCCTTAAAATGCATTAATCAAAATTTTCCAAAATTGAAATGGCAACAAAATTAAAGTATAGTCAATCGTAATTTGTGATAATGTATATAGAACTCCAGTCGAAAACATAATATATCCATGTGTAGAATTCTCACAGAGAAAAAGGCAAAGAAATTCTAATGCAAAACAAATTTTCCTACCTTAGCTCCCTAGAAGCCTTGACTGCCCTTCTGAGAGTGAGAAACATTATTAAAAGCGACCTTACTGTGTGCTCTCTGTGAAAATTTAGTGGCATTCCACACTATACTTTTTGCAATTACAGTTTTTGTTTGTTTATTTCCTATGCCAGAGGCAACGGGCAGGGGTTGTTTTGGGGACTCTGCTGAAGGATGCTATTCTGCTTTCAAGTAGAAATATAATTTTCATGTTTTGCCAAAAGAAAGGAAAATGACATCTGGACAGAAGTAGTTCACCATTTATTAAAACTTAAGGCAAAGCACACGGGATAAAGCTGTGTGGACTGTAAGGGAAACAAGCAAGTGGAACAGAAAAAGATCCCAGAAGAAATGAGTACAATTACATGTTAAAATCAGCATGACACAAAAGCAGCATGTGGTGTAGGACAAAAAGTATGTTGATTCAGCATATTGTGAGAAATAAAAACTAGAATATAGTATATGAAAATACACTTTAGAAATATTAAAGACATAATTCATGTTTCAAATATCAAAGTATTATAAGCATCTTTGACTTATGAGAGAACTGTTAGAAAAAGAGAGAAAACTAAACATACTAAAAGAGCCAAGACCATGTGTGTACTTTATTTCATAGAGCATGAAAAAAATCAGAAGAGGGGCAATATATGAACAGCTCCCTGTGAATATGCTTTGCTACATAGGTATAATTACTAAGAAGTTTATTAAGTAAAAGAGTAGAATCAATAGTAGAAATGGATATTGCTTATTTTAAATTTAAATCACTGATATAAATGCATACAGTCTTTATAAATAATGATGAAAAAATCATTTATCTTAAGTTATATTCATTAGGAATTCTGAGATAATAAGACTGAGAATTTCATGGGGAGTTATTAAATCTGCCTCTTATGGAGCTATATCCACATACATCTTTACTGAGGCACTATTCATCATAGCCAATACTTAAAATTAGTCTATGTGCAAAGCAAGATATGACTTAATGAAAAAACATGAACTATATAGATAAAATGAAGTATTATTTGGTTCTCCATGTTCAGAAGGATGTTATGCTCAGTGAAGCAGGAAGATACAGAAAATTGAGGGTCATATGTTTTCTCTCTTTGGAAACTACAATAAACATTTAAGATTAGAAATTAACAATAAACAATTTGGGGAAAGAAAGAGGGAAGTGTGTAGAGAGGAGAAAAAGAGAGTAGAAGATACACACCATACATCCACAGCAAAATATAAGCATGCATTGAAATTCCAGAGAAATCAATTATATTGTTCAATCAGCATGAAATGATAATTATAACAAAGAGTAATGTTTTATAATGCTATACATATTTCATGATTTTTATGATAATTTTGTTAAAATTTGTAATATAACATGTGAATAAATAGTTAGACCAGTTTTTATGTTGGGAGTTAATGAGCAGTCCCAGCCTGTTTTCTGTGACATTGCATCTCAGGTAGTTCCCCTATATTCTCCCTACCGAAGTGTACCTATGGATCCTGGGATGGAAAGGGCAACTGCTTGCTACATTGTGTCTGTGAGATGATCTTTGTAAAGGTTCTACATCAGAAAACAGATTTTTTTTATTATTATGAAGAATTTTTTATTAAGAAATTTTTTTTCATTCATTTTACACACCAATCAAAGATCTCCCTCTTCCCTCCTCCTGCCCCTCCAGGCTCTCCCTCACAAGAAGGCAAGGCCTCTCATGGGGAGGCACATCGTAGAGGCAAGTCCAAGTCCTTCCCCTTGCCTCAAGGCTGCACAAGGTGTCCCATCATAGGTAGTGGGCTACAAAAAGCCTGCTCATGCACTAGGGATGGATTCTGATCCTGCCACCAGGGCCCCCCCCCGCCCCCCGCCCCAAGCAGATCAAGCTACACAGTTGTTTCACCATGCAGAGGGTCTAGTCCAGTCCCATGTAGGCTCCACAGCTGTTGATCCAACTTTCATGAGTTCCTACTAGTTTGATTTGGTCATTTCTGCAGGTTTCCCCATCATGATCCTGATGCACTTGCTCATAGAATCCCTCCTCTCTCCCTTAGAATGGACTCCTGGAGTGCTGCCTGGTGTTCAGCTGTGGATCTGTGCATCTGCCTCCATCAGTCTTTGGAGAAAATCTCTATAATGACAGGGTATTCACCGATGTGATCACTCTGGTAGCCAGTTCAGTTCAGGCACCCTCTCTATTATTTCTAGTAGTCCAATCTGGGATCATCCTTGGGGATTCCTGGGAACTTCCCTAGCACCTGATTTCTCTCTACTCCCATGATATCTCCCTCTATCATTGCTTTCACACTCTATCACTGTTCCAGATCGACCATCCTGTTCCCTTCTGTTCTCATCCCCCATCCCCTACTCTCCATTGCCCATCCCTCATCCCCAGTTTACTCATGGAGATCTCATCTATTTCTCCTTCCCTGGGCAATCAATGCACTCCGCTTTCACTAACAAACTCCTTTTATGAGGCCACAGTTACTCTGATACCCAAGCCACACAATGTCGCAACAAAGAAAGAGAATTACAGACCAATCTCCCTCATGAATATTGATGCAAAAATACTCAAAAAATATTGGCAAACTGAATTCAAGAACACATCAAAAAATTATCCAGTATGATCAAGTAGGCTTCATCCCAGAGATACAAGGATGGTTCAACAGAGGGAAGTCTGTCAGTGTAATACACCATATAAACAAAATGAAAGTAAAAAACAAAAACAAAAACAAAAAAAACCATGATCATTTCATTAGATGCTGAAAAGACCTTTGACAATATCCAACACCCCTTCATGATAAAGGTGTTGGAGCAATCAGGAATACAAGGAGCATACCTAAACATAATAAAGGTAATTTGCAGCCAGCCAACAGCCAACATCAAATTAAATGGAGAGAAACTCAAAGTGATTCCACTAAAATCAGGAACAAGACAAGGCTGTCTGCTCTCCCCATATTTATTCAATATAGTACTTGAAGTTCTAGCTAGAGCAAAAAGACAACAAAAGGAGAATAAGGGGATACAAATTGGAAAGGAAGAAGTCAAACTCACTATTTGCAGATGATATGATAATATATGTGACCCCCAAAATTCTAGCAGGGAACTCCAACAACTGATAAACACCTTCAGTAATGTGACATGATACAAGATAAACTCAGAAAACAGATTTTAACATGTAATATTCAAAGTTATTTTAAAATAAGTAAACAGGAATACAGTTTCATGGAACAAGGAATCTTTCTAGAATTTTTATAAGATCTAAGGCCACCTCACACTCCAGTTAAACAGCACAACAATTCATATGATATTCTTTTATTAATCATATCATTCCTGAGAGATAATGGAGCTCAATGCTTAAAAGATTTTTTTTGTTTAAGAACCAAATTTATTTTAATACTTAAAGGTCTGCACTACTCTGCAATATCTAAAAGTACTTCCTTGCAAAGACTACACTTGTAGTCCATTACCTTAAGCCCTGTTGGCTCTCAATATGTAATACCTTGGTTTTTATTAACATAGCAGATTTAATTTAGCTTATTTTTTTGTTCAATGTACAATAACTTAATCTCAAATACTTACAAAACACTTTGGAGTTTTGTCAGTCATTTTTGCTAATTTTGTAATATTTCAAGGAGCAAGACTATGGAGCAATTACAGAAAAATGAAGTAATGTGCTCATTAGATAATAATAGACACTTAAGACAGTTTTCAGTGAACAATTAATAGCTGAAATGCAGTGGATATTTATCATTTTTCTAACTTTCCTTGCTATAACAAACTTGACTTATCCCTTTTACATTTTATGTAGACAAAAACTATTTCTGCATTGGATTGTAAAGTCTAATTTTATTATTTTTTATTTGTTGGTTGGTTTAGTTTTTATTTGTTTGTTTGTTTGTTTGTTTGTTTGTTTTTGAGGCAAGGTTTTTCTGCCTAGTCCTGGCTGTCCTGGTCACTTTGTAGACCAGGTGGTGCCCAAACTTACAGAGATCTGTCTGCCTCTGCCTCCTGATTGCTGGGATTAAAGGCCTCCTGGTAAACATTTTTACTTATGTTAAAAAACTATGCCATGTGCTATAATATGGTTCTAGCATTTGGATTGAATACATAAATCTGACTCTTAACTGGTGTTGATAGGAGGACAAGCAGAAGGGATGAGATGTAACTATATTATAATTATCATGTTTTTCAGAAAGAAAGCTAGTAAAGGAAGTGACATCTACCAGAATATATGAATATAAATGCTTGTCAGAAATTTCTTGTGGGAATCTGATAGCAGCTTAGATTGTCAATACACACAACAAGAATATACTGCTCACAGCAACAGTGCCATTTTGAAAGTAAGAAGGCAGCAAAGAGCCTTCCTCCCTTACCTGACTCCCTTATTTTCCTTTTATTTATTAATTTTTTTTCAGACTGTATTTTGATAATGATTTCCCCTCTTTCTACTCCTCCCAGATCTTTGCCATCTCCTTACTGACCAAATTTAATGTACTTTCTCCTTTTTATTTCTCTCTTTTTCAAAAAAAATCACAAAAATGAAAATCAAAACAACAGAAAAAAAAATAACTCCAGTAAGACAAAAATTCCAATACTTAACAAAATGATACAAAAGTTTCCCCAAACCATGGAGTGCTCTGGGGTGTCCTGTATGACAAATATGTTAATAAAGCACTGATTGGCCAGTAGCCAGACAGGAAGTATAGGCGGGACTAACAGAGAGAATTGAGGGAAGAGGAAGGTGAAGAAGAGACTGCCTGGAGCCTCTGCCAGGAGAAGGAAGATGTAAAGTACCGGTAAGCCAGGAGCCACGTGGCAAAGTAGAGATTAATAGAAATGGGCTAAATATAAGAGTAAGAGCTAGACAATGATAGGCCTGAGCTAATGGCCAAGCAGTTTAAATAATGTAAACGTCTGTGTGTTTATTTTATGAATGGGTTCAGTCAGGGAACCAGGGACTGGTGGGACTTGGGAGCTGGAGAGAAATTCTCCGGCAACAATGCAGTTTGTTTTGTGTTGGTCAACTAAACTCCTGGACACTGCACCTGTACTTACGTTTGTTTTATATACCAGGTAACTCTCCATTGTGGAAAACTGACCTTCCCTTTGCCACTGGGTTTTAAATGCACAGAACTTCTTTGTTAGTGGTGGGACCCTGTGTCCAGTTACACCTCTCAGTGCTGAGACCCTGGCTGGCATCAACCCATGCATCTGTCATATTCTTTGTGAGTTCAAATGTCTACAGTTCTGTTGCATCTGGAAGACACTCCTTCCATGGAATCATCTCTTACTTCTAGTTCTTAGAACTTTTCTGCCTCCTTTTTCTCATAGATAAAGATATTTTAGAAACATTGAAACACAGGATGATGGAATGGACTTAATCAGTGGAAAGACATTTAAGACAAATATTCATTCTGAAACAGTGAAAAATTTATTCTAATTCTTTATTACTAAGAAGACTCAGTGGATAGGAAGATGGCAAATTTAGAGTGAATGGACACTGATTCAATGGTAGCATGACAAATGTATTTATCATTATGAAAATATATAAGGCTAATGGTAGCGTGTTTTATGAATTTAACATTATATAGCAATGTAACTGTGGCAATGCATGTCTCTAACATTTAAAATAAAAAAGCAGAAATTTATGTAGTCCGGACATGGATAGGACTAAAACAAAAACAAAAACAAACAAACAAACAAAAACCTCCATAAATACACATGCTTTATTAAAATAAATCAGAATTAAAAATTTAAATAATTTTGTTTTAAGAAAGTTGAATTTACTATGGGAAACAAAATACAATTAAAATACCAGACAGACTAATAAAAAATACAGTAGTTAAGACTCTAGAGATGGCTTAGTGGTTAAGAATATTAGCTGTTTCTGCAAAGGTCCCCAGGTCCATTCCCTGGACTTACCCACATGCAGTGGTTTATAACCACCTCTGACTCCAGTTTCAAGTGATCTAATGCCCATTTCTGACTTTTGTGAACATATTCGCACATTTGCACATACCTACATTAAGGCATATATACAAATAAAAGAAACATACATTAAAAAGTATTACAAAAAATTAAGAGAAAGCTGAGTGGTGAAGTCTCATTAGTGCACTTAAAGAAATAATTTTAAAAGTAAGTACAAATGAAATATGATGAAAATTAAAGTGCGTATTATGAAGCATTGAATTAACTAAGAAAGAAAACAGTAAGAACATTTTGCACCAATAGTCTCTGGGACTTCCCAGAATTAATTGATGGCAAGGGTCAACAAAGTTATAAAGAACTTAACATCTTATATCTTGAGAGTTGGTTAAACCGAATGAAATAATTAACAATATTAGCATAATTTTGAAACATGTAGAAAAGAAATGAAAAGGATGGTAAATAACCAAAAAAAATAATTAAAATTAGAATGAATGTAAAATATGAATATATTGTCAAATTCTTAAATAGTCATCCTTGATTATATATTCAGTCACAGTAGCTTTTTTACATTAGAAATTCAACTGAAAAATGCATAGCCACATTAGGATGGCAGTCCATTTTATTAGATCATGGGACAAACAATATGAAAACAGTATTCAGTGCAGAATAATTAAACCATTTAAGATAATAGACTCTCAAGTAAAAGCACAAGATGTTAAAACACTGTCACAAAAATATTTACAAAATGACAGAAAATCAAATAGTAAATAAAATTGTAGAAAAGGTAAACATTATTTTCTATTAGAAAACAAATCTCACACCAAAGAGTTTACACACACACACACACACACACACACACACCACTGTAATTTTAGATACCCTGTAAGATACTTTCAAATATATGTTACATAGAAAGAAAGATTAGGAGTGAGTAAAAGAGGGCATATGTATTTTGATATGTTGATAAAATTTAGAATTATATCAACATATAAGCCTACTGAAGATAACATATAATGAAAATGTATTTAAGTTACACTCATAAATACAATGTCACCAAATACAGTACCAATCTACAGAAATAATTAATAAAATACTTTTCTCATATTCGATAGGTAATTAAGATACGAGTATATGGAACCTGAAAATTTCCCTGGTACACATCCATTTCTGTTTTCATAAGATTAAAGGAAGTCTACAAGATAATTTATTTGCACTAGATATATCAAATAGAATTAATTCTACATTTCATCTCAAAAATGTTGAGTGGATAGTTTAAGATTTGTATAGTTTAAGTTTTACATAGTTAATTAACTGCATACTAAATATTAAGTACTATTCCTGTTTTACCAAAGGATTTGCTGTTTAATAGGATTGCTGATTTATGAAAAGTGAATCAATGTAAATATTTATAGTATGTATACACATACACACACATATATATATACATATATTTAACCTACAATTATTTGTTCAGATTAGCATATAATAAAAGATGGTGGCTTCATTATGACTATTGAATTTTGTGAAGCATTATGGTCCAATTAAAGAGTGCTATACATTTCACACACTTTGAATGATTGGTTTTACACTTGGTCATGATATGCCACTTTTTTCAAGCTGTATTCTAGATCATATTTGAAAAGATGATTTGATATATCATTTATTAAATTTCTATGAGATCTTGAAAGCCAGAGTAAACACTTAACATTGGCATTGGCTGTCCTTAAGGAAGAGCAGATGTTCTCACATATGGAGAGATAAGACTCTGATCTCGAAATTTGAACCTCCTTCTGGAAAACTTTTTGTAGTAACATATGGTAGACAATGAATCTTTAAAACTTGCTGGCACTGGGCTTGACAGAAAAATGGGATTAGTTAAGATTTATTTACAGAGATTAAACAAATTGAGCATAGAAACTGATAGAATTGGCCATAATCCTTTGATATTCAAAAGATTGGCAAAAATTTCTTCTATTCTGCCAAAAAATCATTTAAACTCTTTGAATTTTCTAAGCAGCATCATATTTTTCAATGCAATTCCTATCTGTCTTTGTAAAATCATATAGGGTATTTTCCCTGCCTACAACATCATTATGTTTCTAAGAGAAACATAAATTTACATTCCCAAAATTGTGGAAAGAAATGCTCAAATTTGAATAATGATACTCTCTTTTATTTGATATCATAAAAATGAAGAATTCAAAACACAGCAATATCCACATTTAAATGTCATCAAGCAAAATCATATCTCTTTTTTTATCACTGATGATAATTACATATGAGAATAACTCTTCATTTTTTTTAGATTTATACTTTTGCAATTTAAAAGTTTAAAATAAAATGTTTATATTTGTCATCTATTGTGTCAAACAAGCCCAAATGTATATGGAACATTCTTGCATTTAAATAAGATGTAAAACATAGTTTTTACTTGCTTTCCTGGAGACAAGTCATGTGTCTAAGACAAAAATAATAATCGGCAATCACTGCTCTCTCCTTCAAATGCCACCACTTCAGTGACTTTTTCTTTTCCTCTTCAGTTTTTCCATGTTTAGTGTTCTCAGTGACAACTAAGTGTGCTTTCAAAGGCATGAGAAAGCCAGAATATATTTCCACTACCCCTTCATGTTCATGTTAATCATAAGAGTTTCAATAGTGTCATACTGGCAAAAGGTGTCCCATGGACTTTGGATTTGAAATCACAGATAGAATACAGGTAATTAATTTACATTCATTGGCTCATTTTACCACCCTAAGACAGCAACTCATATGGGAAGAATCATACTGGGATCTGCATGTTCCTAGTATTAATGTTTAAAGAACGCAATGCATGATTTAATACTTTTTTCTCCAAAACACAAAGGATTTCAGCCTCATTGGGACTAAATATTAAAGAAAGTTTATATAATACTATTTTAGCTCAATCTAGGAATAAGGGGATACTGTACTAAGGACAATGTAGTTATTCATGCTTTGTGAATTATTCAGTCCAGACCATTCTCCCATACATATCTTCCTAAGACAAAATTCTTCTAACTTGTGAAAAATATATACTCAATATTTCTCTCATTTATAGTACAAAAGTAATTTTGAATATTTCTTCGGTGTTATTATCAATTGTCCTTACCATTATTCATGCATATAATAATGCACATTTTTTATTCTGTTTGTTTTATGAACCTAAATAATTTCTATTATGTTTATAGAAATTTATACTTATTCTTAACATTTTGTATAAGTAATTCATAATTATCTGAAATTTTCTCTATAGTAACATTTTTAGACCTACTCATCAATTCATTTTTTCCCCCTCTGGATACATTATGGTATCTATTGAGGTTAGTAGAAAATGAGCATAGAAGTTTAAATATACTAGTTGACATAATGGATAACTTGTTTTCTCCATTTATTCTAGATACTTAAAAATGTCAAAAACAATTTACCACCTACATTTATGTATGTAACAACAAATAATTAATAGAGGCCCTGGATTTGAAATAGAGCAAGTAGTGGTTTATGGGAGGGTTTGGGGGCAGGAAGGAGAAGAGACAATTGCTGTTATTGTAATCTCAAAATGTAAATAAATTGGTTAAAAATAATGTTTCAAATTTTAAAATTTGTGTTTAAGAAAGAAAATAATGTTTTAAATATAACAAACACATCAATTATAAATATAAAGCATTTAGTATCACTGTGAGTTTAGGTAATTTAATAAGATTGGGACTCACTTTTTATCATCCACTAAAAGATTCACTTTTTCTTCTTTCAAGCCAGCATCCTTTAATATCTAAACATTAATATTTGGAAATTCTTGGTCTAGAAAAATCCCTACAGTTTAATTTTGATATGTGTTCAACAATTCAAATACCCACAGAGGTTAAGTCCCCAGTAAGGATCCAGAGGGGTAGTGCATAGACATCTCCATCTCAAAAGGATGGAGAGGGAAATAGAAGAAAATACCTGGAGAGATAAAGGGAAACTAGAACAAAAGGGTAAAATGAGAGGGGTTTGGGAAAGAAGGATAAAGAAGAAAATATGGGGAGGGATAAGCAACACTAAAGGCCTTTTGAAAGAAGTATAGAAAGCTACTAAAGCAACTACTGTAGAGGCTTCTGCGTGCGTGTGCACCCGTGTGTGTGTGTGTGTGTGTGTGTGTGTGTGTGTGTGTGTGTGTTGTATGAAAAGGACGTAAAACCAAAAAAAAAAAAAAACAACAACAAAAAAAAAAAACAAAAAAAAAAAGAAAGAAAAGCTGGCATATGAAACAAGCCATGCTAAAGGCCAGCTTAATTATAAAAGGTATTTATAATTAAGAATAAACCTCTGTGAGTGATTTATTTGGGAGCTGGGAGGCAAGCCCCTCAAAAGAGCCAAAGAACCAAAAAAGTATTAAAAAAAATACATTTTGGTGTACCAACACGGGCTGATTTTCTATGTAGCGCCTGAGAAAGCTGGAAAACGAAAGAAAAGAAAAGAAAAGAAAAGAAAAAGGACACAGTTCCTTTAAGAGGTTTTGCCTTTCAGGGAGCAGTTCTAAATAGAAACTAGAAATAGCAAGCTGAGTACAAACCTGTGTTGCATCATGGGTACAGACTTCCATAGCTAGGAAGGTTGGATGCAGTTCTTGGTCACTCACCTCCAACTGGACCACAGCTTTAGGCTTGACTTTCACAACATGAGAAGCAGGTAGAGCCAGCAAAGGAGCCACATGGTGGAATAAGTTGTAGCTTAGCAGTTTAAGGTTTGCTCATGTGGTCAAAAAAGACTAGAGATATGATGTTCTAATGAAGAGCTAAATGGCCCATAGCAAGGCAGGAGAAAGGATGGACAGGGATGGAAAGCAGACAGAATAAATAGAAGAATTATGGGAGGAGAGAAAGAAGGCACAAGAGCGGAAGAAAGAGGATGCTAGGGGCTAGCCACACAGGCAGCCATGGAGTAAGAGTAGAAGTAAGATTACAGAAGAAAGGAAAGGAAAAAGCCCAGAGCCAAAGGTAGATGAGATAATTTAAAGTTAAGAAAAGCTGGCAAGAAACAAGCCAAACTAAAGGCTGGGCATGTACAATTAAGAATGAGCCTCCCTATGTTATTTATTTTGGAGCTTGGTGGCAGGCCCCCCAGAGAGCTAGAGAACCAAAAGAGCAAAACCAAACAACAACACATAACCAGAGTAGCCCTTAGACAAGTAATCATTTAATTGGGGGTTTCTTACAGTTTCAAAGGTTTAGTCCATTATTATCATGGCAAGAAACAAGATAGCACTTGTAGACAGCCATGCTGCTGGGGAAATTGCTGACTTTTACACCTGGATCCACAGGTAGCAGGAAGAGAGAGATAGTGACTTATTTTTTTTGAAACCTTGAAGCAAACCCCTAGTGACATAGTTCCTTAAACAAAAGACACACCTCCTATTCTTTCTCAAGTAGTGTTACTATTGATGACTAAGCACTCAAATATATGAGTCTATAGGGGCCATTCTTATTGAAACTACCACTGTAACCAACCACATTTTAATTAATTTAAGATGCACTCTATGAGATTGAATCCATACCTAACATGGCTAAAATGATCAAGAACTAGAGACTAGATAGCTCATGAGACTAGGGGAGAAAACTTGATGCTATGATTCTGCTAAAGGAACATAACAACAAAATGACTATTTTTGTTTGTTTGTTTTTTGTTTTTCAAGACAGGGTTTCTCTGTGTAGCTTTGCACCTTTCCTGGAACTCACTCTGTAGCCCAGGCTGGCCTCGAACTCACAGAGATCTGCCTGGCTCTGCCTCCCGAGTGCTGGGATTCAAGGTGTGTGCCACCAGACACATTTCTGTACCATTAGATCAATATCAGTGAAACACTCTTACCACAGAATTTTCTTCTTGTAGTAGATAGGAATTAACAAACAGGCCCCTAACTGGACAATATGAAGTGAGTGTGAGATTTTGAAATACTCAGTCCTAATTGTGATGTTTTGTTTCAAACTCCTTCCTTCAAATCTCATGAATCAATGTGAAAGAGAAGCTAGAAGATTCTAAGGGCTAGAGATGATGGGCGAATCCAAGCAAATTCTGTTTTCCAGACACAACGGGATTGATACACATATGAATGCATGGGAAATGGGACAGTATGCACAAGAGCTGCAAAGGTTCAAGCCAAACATGCCCCTGTACTGAGAGGGAGAAGTGAACACAGGATCTACTCCAACAAAGAAGTTTTTGGGAATAGATACATGCCGCAAAGGGAAAATCAGTTTTCTCCAATGAGGTATAACAGGGTGTATCACTCACATTCTAGATGGGGACCAAAGCCCCAGGAGTAGTTGGCAAACACAAGACAAACTCAAAATTTTGTGCACTTTTTGTTTCTTTTTTTGCTTTAAGGTACTTTGCTTATTTGTTCTGATTTCTAATTATTATTTTATATATTATATATATTTCCATATATTTAATGTTGAGATAATATTTATGAGGTACTTTACAAAGACATATTGGTTCACACAGTATCAAAGTCACACAGATCTCAACCATGTGAAGAAGATACAAGGATTTAATTGTTATTTTGAAACGCTGTGAGAATTATTATTTTTAATTTATAATTTAAAATATCTCAAACATTTTAAAAACATAATAAGATGTTAATTATAGTTTGTATAGCCTGATTCCATTTTTATCATATCTGTTAACTTTATGCTAAAGCAATTAGATTTCATATTTAGAAAATTATATAGGAAATCATTTACTCCAAAGGATAGACAAAGTATAGACCTGCCCTTGCTGTGATCTTGAGAATCTCATCACACAAAAGTGCTTTTGCTGTTGTTTTTGTTTTGTTTTCAGACTCTATCTTGCTGTATCAGAAGGAATAAAATAAAACAGGCAGGTACAGCCATATATTAGAGTGTAGGAATGGATGGACAAGCTATCTGAAGGTAGGACTTCTGAAGAAATTTTCATATCTTGATTCTAGGCATTGGCATCATCATACTTTATAAACTTTCCAATATATCTTGTGTTTTAAATATTGGCTTGTCTTGTGGTTCAAAAAATCTTTAATCCTAGCATTTGCAAGGTGGAGACAGAAGAATCAAGAGTCCAAGGTCATCCTTAGCTACACAGCTCCTTCAAAGCCCATAGAGAATACTGAAGACCCTATCCCCCCAAAAAAAGAATTGATTGTGCTGCATAACCAAGAACAGAGGAGCCTTTCACAAT
Organism: Peromyscus aztecus; assembly: GCA_902168405.1. Taxonomy (NCBI): domain Eukaryota; kingdom Metazoa; phylum Chordata; class Mammalia; order Rodentia; family Cricetidae; genus Peromyscus; species Peromyscus aztecus. Next base: position 16,402 of record CABHPQ010163462.1, on the reverse strand, counting down.
GACACTGTCAGGCACCACTTTGTTAGAAACACAATAGAAATTTCTTTTCGATTTTCAAGAGCTTCTACTGCCTCACAGATGCTTAGGAAACCTTAAAAAAATCAAGTGGCTGGAACAATGCTAGCCTGTTCTACAAGCCAGTATCTAAGGACTGAGAGATAAAAGTTTGTTGAATGAAAATCCAGAAATATGATTTTTTGTGAGTCAAAAGCTTGCTTTTGCTAAGAGTATCTGCTTCAATGTCTGAGGGCAGACAAAATACAATTCTTAAAGAATAACAAATATATGATCATATTTGAAAAAAACAAAATATTGATGTTATTTAAGGTGTTTCTTTTACTTTACATTATTTTTGTACATTGAGTCTAATCTTTAAAATATATTTCTTGTATTTGAATCATTTTAGTAATACCTTTGTACTGAGATTCTTTTCCCAAAGCACAACACATGAAGGCACATTAAGGCATGTTTATTTTCAGTTGTTCTTAGAGTAGACTAACCATCTTTCTAGTTTTTTTTATGATCTATCTTAATTTGTTTGTTTTTATGTTTAATACAATGATCTCTGTCCCCAATCTGGACATGCACAGGATGCAGGAGCAGAAAGCTGTTCTTACTGCTTAGGTAAGACTCTAGGAGCTTCCAAGATTCCATTGTCCAGGTTGTTAAGAATGTGAAGAAATTCCCAGCACATCTCATAAAGTAGCATCAATGCCTATTACTGCTCCCACAGCAATGCCTATCAGTCATAGGTAAAGCTTAGAAACCATGAAAACTGTCCAAATCAAAGCAGATAAAATACAAAGCTGGGGATTTATAAAAGAAGGGTTCTCTTGCTCAATAGTAACTATCATAGAAGACAGTCAAAGATCAACCTTGTTCAAAGGTCATCCATCATACATTACAAGACAACGCACCATCAAAATAAAACAAAATGAAATTCATCAGGAGAACACAAGACCTCTTTAGGGACAGCTGGCTAGCAATGGCCTGACATCAGACCAATGCCATCCTTACTGAAGCTTGTGTCTGAGGAATACTACTTAAATTCTCTCATGCATTCCTCTCCATTCTCACAGCTGCAACTCCCCATTCCTTAAACTCATAACTAGAACACAGTTGACTGGCTCTATGTCTGCATGGCAAGGCTATTATTTTTATAAAGTAATAGCATTCTTCCTTAGGGACTCTGTTGGTTGTTAGAGTTGACGACATAAAATTGCTCCTTTAAGAATAAAGTAAATATATAGATATGCAGAAACTTTTCCTTTTTATTTATTCCTTTCTCATACAATACACCCCCAATAACAGCCTCCTCTCCTTCTACTCTTTCCAGTGCCCACCACTTCCCCTCTTCCCTAGATCCACTGCTTCTCCATTTCCCTTCATAATAGAGCAGGCCTCCCAGAGATATCAACTGATCCTGGCATAACAAGATACAATGAGTCTAGGCAGAAACCCTCATATCAGGGCTGGGGGACATAAACCAATAGGAAGAAAGGAGTCCTAAGAGCAGGCAAAAGAGCCAGAAATAGCCCCCCACTCCCACCATTAAAAATTCCATAAAACTCCTAAGCTAGAATCTACCAAGTTGAACTCAATCCTCAGGGGAGTCTTTGCCATGGAGGAGATGGGAATGGGGGATGGATGGGGGGAAGGTGGGGGGGGAGAACAAGGGAATCAGTAGCTGATATGTAAAATTAAATTAAATTATAAAATAAAATTTAAAAAAAAAATCTTAAGCTAAACAATGAAAACATCTAGTGTAGACCCATGAGGGCTCTGTGGTTGCTACTTCAGTCTCTGTGAGCCCCTATGAGGCCTGTTTAGTTGATTCTGTGGGCTGGGTTCTTGTGGTGTCCTTGACCCTTCTGGCTCCTACAATCCTTCCTATCTGTCTAACCTGGGTATCCCTGGGCTTGTTGTAATGCTTGGCTGCGGATCTCTGCGTCTGTTTCAATTGGGAGACAGAGGAAGCCTCTCTGATGACAATGTATGTACAAAAGCATTTTGTTTTATTCTGTTTCTGAAAGCATCTTCCTAATTATTGCAGTGTTACCTGAGTCCTCCATGTAGCCAAGTTGCCCTTTGATCTTGCAATCCTTCTGTTCTGAATATTGCAATCATAAGTAAGTATCACTACAACTGGCACAAAATCATCTTTTAATTTTTTACTCTATAAGTTGTATACTTTAAAGGCATATGTATATTTAAAATTATGAAAATTAATTAATATATCACATGAAAACCTTCAAAACCTACATCCTTGTTTAAACAGAAATGTAGTTGACAGTAATGTAAAGATGATTAATGATAAAGTAAAAAGAATCCAAACTCTAGATTCTTTCTAACGCTGATGAAGGGAATCAATATAAAAATCTATACAGAGCGGCATGTTTCGTGGTAGAAAATAGAAAATAGAAACCTTTCCTCCTAGAGTCTGTGGCAGGACAGGATAGACAACTACATTGACATTCCTGTCTGTCATTATAGTGGAGTTTCTAGCTGAGGCAATCAGATACAAAATTCATACACATCAAAAGGAAGTTACAAAGCTCTTTATGGTTTCTCATCATGTTACTTTGTATTTTGAACTGACTAAAGAACATATACTCAGACATATGTTATAGTTAGCAATTGTAACAAGGTTTCAGAACACAAGATTAAAATACTAGAACTGACGGGCAGTGGTGGCACACGCCTTTAATCCCAGCACTCGGGAGGCAGAGGCAGGCGGAACTCTGTGAGTTTGAGGCCAGCCTGGTCTCCAAACCGAGTTCCAGGAAAGGGGCAAAGCTACACAGAGAAACCCCGTCTCAAAAAACCAAAAAAAAAAAAAAATAATAATGATAATAAAATAAATAAATAAATAAATAAAATAAAATACTAGAACCAATTATAGTCTAGAGATAAACAATCCAAAAGAATAAACTCAATCTATAATAGAATCTAAAAGAATAAAATACTTTGGAATAAATTAAATAAAAGAAGTAGATTATTGAAAAACTAAGGAACTGTAAAATAAACTCCAGAAGGTCATAGAAAATGGAAAAAAAATCTAGTGCATCTCACAGTCAATATGAATGGAAGGATTATCTGTGTTTCTAAACAGAAACTTACCATCATTAATTGGCAGCTGGATTTTCAGATTAAAGACAATTTCTGTTAAAAAAAAATCTTGTTTAACTTTTGGGCAGAAGTTGCCATGTTGATCCTAACATGCATAAGGAAATACAGAGAATACAAGGAAGCCACAACATACTTGAAAAGACTTATAGAAAGTGGGCATTTAAAGAAATAAGTATATAATCAAATTCTCATCAAAATACTCTGTTCTTGTGTTGTCTGTCTGTTTATCTTTCTTTGCTTTTTGGTTCCATTTGAGGTATTGCAAAGAGAAAGCCAAATTTCTCTGTCAGTTCATCAGTAAACACTTGTGCATGTATCTACAAATGATCAAACTTTTTTTTTTTAATGAAAGTCACTATTTAATTGAGGTCATATGCATGACCATGCACAACATAATTTAATCAGTTTTTTAAAACTGAAGTCTTCAAATGAGGATCCAAATGTGAGCTTAACTTTAATTTCTGATATTTCTTCTGCAATAGCCATGTTTGACTATGTATATCTGGCAACTGTTTTTTTTTAAACATAGCACTATCTTCTATAGTAATCAATATTCTGGAAATTATTATTTTCTTGTTTATCCTACTTATTAAATATTTCTTAGCAACTGATAACTACCTAACTTTATTATACTTACTTATCTAAAAGAAATAATACATCATTTGCAATAAAAATATTTAGATATAGGTTGGATGTATTCCCAGGGATTCATACATTGACATTTCCATTCATATTTTCTAATAATGTGGTGTGATATTAGTAGTTTCCAAAAATCTATGCTCTATTTTTATTTGCTGTCTTTTACTTTATTTTTCCTCTAATTTTTCATACAATACATTTTGATTCTATTCTCCCCACTAAGCTCCTCCCAGACCTTCCTCACACTTCAAAACATAACTTCAGGTTCTCCCTCTTTCCCTTCAAAGAAGAGGAGGAGAGGGGAAGGAGAAGAAGAAGAAACTGAAAAACAACAACGAAAACAAAAATCAATACAAACTTGTTACTTTATTTTTGGGTACAGTACCACAGTGTGTAACTCAAAAGCACATACTGTAACATGAATCTTAAAGGGTCTTATTAATAAAAAAACATGGAAGCCAGATATTAGGGTGAACACTTAAAGATCAGAGAAACAGAACAATCCACAGCTAACCTCACCTTGCCAATTCCTCAGCTGATCTTGTTTCCTCAAACTGGAAGCCTCTGTGTCCTCATCCAAATGGATCTCAGCTGAACTGCTGCTAAAAGCCTAAAAGCTTAAAAAATTCTAGTTCTTGGTCCTCATGACTTATATCCTTTGTGCTTCCTGCTATCACTTCCTGAGTTTAAAGTTGTGTGTCACCATGTCTGACTGTTTCCAGTGTAGCTTTGATCTCACAGAGATCTGGATGGATCTCTGCCTCCAGAATGCTAGGAGTAAAGGTGTGTGTGCCACCATTTTCTGGCCTCTATGTCTATCTAGCGGCTGTTCTGTTCTCTGACCCCAGATAAGTTTATTAGGGTGCACGACATATTGGTGGACACAATATCACCACAATATACCGCCATGCTTGTTTAGGTTTTATAATTCAAAGCAGGCTCATGAAGAAATACAATGAAAATATCAAAACTAAATTAATCAGATCAACATTTGTTTTCTAGAAATTCTGCCACAGGAAGATAGAACAATGAAATTGGATTTTTGCAATTGATTAATACAAGATTATTGCTTATTTGTTACCTTTCCCTGTCAGGGTTCTGGCAGAAGGATATATCAATTCAAAGTACCTTGTGAGAGAAATTTGGCTGTGATCACTTTAATCCAGATTTCTCAGAAAGCCAGATAAACAGCTTAGTTCCATCTTGATGTTATGGAACTTTGTCATGTGACTGCATTTTGGTGTTTTGCCCAGTCTGTTGTGTTTCCAGATCAGTAGTGAGTCTAAAACAATGGCCTTTTATAAATACTATTTGCCATAGCTCATCATGACAGTGCACAGAAGGGAAATGGGGCTTTTCTTCCTTAAAAATACTTAATTACTTCTTTATTATGGGAGACACCTTTCTGATTCATGTTGGCATAAGCTGGTATGACTGTGTAATTTGTAGGTTTCATCTAGATATTCTACAATAAATGATATAAGTGAAAAATTCTGTCTCTCCAGCATATTTATGTAGTTCGAGAAATGAAATGGATGATTCTTCTCTGGTCTCAAGGTTGAAGACCCTTCTAGGAAGAGTAACTTACAATTGACACATTTCCAAAATGGAAAGGTTGCCAAAGCAAAGAATCCATGGATTCTGAGAGCAGAGTCTACCTTTCTTGTTATTAGAATAGTGTCAACGCCCAAATATAATAACGGCATATTTGACAATCACCAGGACAAATAGAAACCACTGGAAACGAGGAACACCACAAACTCCTAGAACAAATTCTTTCAACGTGGCTAGATTTCATTCTGTCATTTTGGGTGGTGTTTTATCTATGGAGCTGATTCAGTTAATATAGGTTGTTCTTTCCCTTTAAGGTGAGAGGCATTTAACCTAGTTATCAGATTGTGAATATTAATTTCATTGTTATAATAATTATTTTCTACTGTAAAATATAAATTTAACTTTAACAGTTTTAGGTATAAGCATAATTTGCAAATGCAATTCTTGAAATTTCTTCTTTTTATTTTTTTTTTGAGATTTTAATTTGATTGCATGTCTCCATTCTTGTTTCTCTGTCCAAACCTCACTGTATACCTTGGTCTATCCATCTTAAAGATAAGGGCCTTTTTAAAACTAGTTATTATCTTGTGCTTGTGTATATTTGTACATACACACATATTCCTAAATACAACCTGTTGAATTTGTATAACACTATTGAGTGTTTGTTTGCTGGAATGCCCATTTGGCACTTAACATCCAATTGGTATGTTCTTGCCTGGGGTAAGCTGTCTACGCTTCTTCCAGCTCTCCTCGGTTACCTATAGTTCTTTGTGCAGGCTGAGACATATTGGACTTTTCCCTATTCAGTTTGGCATATCCATTGCTGTTCGTAGTTCAACTAACTTTTCACTTATCATGTTGGTGAAACGTTAGGGGTGTTTCCTCTGATACTACTATGGGACACTCTTGTTTCTATATTTGCAGCAGACAATTGTAGCCCCTCCTTCCTCTCAGCTCTCACTCTAGGGGATCCCACACATTTTCTCCTGAAGCTTTCTTTCACCACCACAGGCTTTTGTCTCAGCCTCCACAACCAGAGACACTCCCTGAGAACCTACCAGCCTCATTGGCCAGGAAATCAGGTAGATTATCTTCAGTTTTCCTCTTGTCCTCCAATACTAATTTCCTAATCTAATCCCCAGCTTTGTAGCATACCATCTCTTCCTCTCTTTTCTCTCTGCCCCCATGCTCCCTGTCTAAGCAGGTTCTGGCAGGATATCCCATCTTCCTCCCTTCTGAGGATCCTCTCCCACAAACATACCCCTTCTAGCCCATCCCCACCCCTCAGTCTTTATTCCCAATACACAGAAACACATTCTACTCTGGACCCCATTTCCCATACCTGGCAGAATCTCAGAAGATTTCCCTACCAGGCAGCTCACAGCTAACACACCTTCCTAAGAATAAGAGAGGAGAACAGAATCCAAATATTTGAACACCAGTTCTATAAAGACAAGAAATATCAGCACTTATAATTACAGGCTTCCCAACTCCAGCTGCTTAGATGTCAAAGTAAAATGTCATGAATAACAGCAAGGGTAATATGTCTCCACTAGAGCCCATGTGTACTACAGTAAGTCCTGAAAATATGCAAGATAGATGAAGCACAAAGCAAGAGTTTTGAATTAGCAATTATGAATATGCTCAAAAATGGATGGTAAATAGAATATAAATAAATTTATTAAAGAAATCTATGTGTGGTTAATATATTTTGTTGCCTAATAAACTTATCTGGGGGTCAGAAAACAAACACAACAGCCACTAGATTATACATAGAGGTCAGGCAGTGGTGGCACACATACCTTTAATCCTATCACTCAGGAGTCAGAGTTCCATCTGTATCTCTGTGAGTTCAAAGCCATACTGGGAACAGAGCCAGGCATGGTGGCACACACCTTTAATCTCAGCACTTGAGATCACATGTCTTTGCTTGGGAAGAACACATGCCTTTAATCCCAGGAAGTGATGGCAGGAAGCAGAAAGGTATATAAGGCGTGAGGACCAGGAACTAGGGGCTTTTAGGCTGTTCAGCTCAGATCCCTTCAATAAGACCTTTTAAGATTTGTGTTACATATATGAAAACATAAAAAAGTAGAATGAATTGAAGAAAACAGTTCGAGACATGAAATTAGAAATGAAATCTACAAAGAAACACAAATTGTGGGAAAAAATTAAACTGTGGGAAAATATTAAGTAAATGCATCAGATACCTCAGAGGCAAGCCTCACCAACACAATGCAAGAGAATCTTGGGTATTGAAGACTTGATAGAAAAAATGGATACCTATGTCAGAGAAAATTTTAAGTAAAAAAAAAAATCCAGGAAATCTGAGATACTATAATAAGCTCAATCTACAAATAATAGGAATAGAGGAAGGAGAAACTCAGGTTAAAAGCACAGAAAATATTTTCAACAAAATCATAGAAGAAAATTTCTCTAACCTATGAAGGAAATGCTTATATCAAAAGCTGCAAGGGAAAAAGGCTATATAACTTATAAATGGCAGATTTATTAGAATAACACCTGACAATGGAGACCGCCAAAGCCAGAAAATCTTGGAGGGATATTCTACAAATTCTAAGAAACCGCAGATGCCAGCCCAGACTACTATCCCAATCAAAGCATGCAATAACTATATCTGGATAAAGAAAGAAATTCCACGTTATACAACCAAACTTATGTCATACGAATCTACAAACTAAGCATTGCAGAAGGAACAGAAGGAAAACTGCAACCAGAACTGTTCAATCAATAATACTAGGAAAAAACAAAACTCAGAACAGTGAATCAAATTGGGGAACTAAAACACGCCACAACCACAAACTAATGGGAATCAACAAACTCTACTCATTACTAACTCTTTACATCAGTGATTTCAGTTCCTCAGCAAAAAGGTTGAATGCATAAGCGATCCTAAAAATTTCACTCTTACTGCTGATAACCATTCTCAAAAAAGTAGCAGGATACAGAATTACCAAACAGAACCTCTAACCTTCCTATATATAAATGACAAACAGAATTGGAAGGAAATCAGGTAAACAACACTTGTCACAATATTCTCAAAACAAAAGAACAAACAAAAGAAAAAACAAAAAAACACCCTGGGGGGAATTCTAACCAGGCACCAGGCAACTCCAACACTTGTATAAAAACTTGAAAACATAAAGAAAGAAATGGAAAAATACATAAGAATATCAAAAGATCTCTCATGCTCATGGATCTGTGTTATTACTATTATAAAAATTACCATCCTTTCAACAACAATCAACTGATTTAATGAAATCCCCATCACAATTCCAAAATAATTCTCCACAGAATGTGAAAGGACAATTTTAAGATTGATATGCAAACACAAAAAACCCAGGATCGCTAAAACAATCTGGAATAATAGAAGACATACTAGGGCTATCACCATCCTGATCTCAAATTGTACTACAGAGCTATAGTAACAAAAACAACATGATATTGGCATAAAAAATACACATGATGATTAAGAGAATCAAACTAAAGACCCAGACATAAGTTCACAAACCTATGGACATCTGTACTTTTTTATTTTTTTATTTTTTTCCACACTCAGGAATCCCATAAGTCACTGAAATGAAATGTCATGATATACACGAAAAGGACCTGGCACAGACCCATGCAGGCCATTTGGAAAATAAATAATAATAAATATCTCAATACAGATTTGTCCCTCTAAGAAGACAGGAGGAGGAGGAGGGAGAAGAAGAAGAAGAAGAAGAAGAAGAAGGAGAAATCCAATGACATTGCATTATGGAGACACCACCAGAGTACTCTGTGCATTAATTCTAGAAGCTCAATAAAGTTTTGACAGGAAATATCAGGGAAATATTCCTGTGAAATTCAGTAGTAAATTATTTGATTTATTAAAAGCAAAACAAAACAAACAAACAGAAACCCAGTTAATCATGGAGCCATTGTAGAATTCTTTTTCGCATATCTCTCAGTGTAGGAAGACAGCTCATAGCATAATTTTCCCATTGTGCTGTTGTGATGTTCCTGTACTTGTGATAGGGTTATCTCAGTATAACTCTATCATGAGTTGAAGATATTGCAGTTTAGAAATGTATATAAAATATCTAGTCTATTAAATATTGCTGCTTAACCATGTTGTACATCACATGGTACAGTTTTATCCACTCTTTGTTATGAAGCTCGAAATTTTATGCTGCCACATATGCACACACACACATACACACACACACACACACACACACACACACATTTTTTTGCAATTACCTAAAATTAGAAATTATTCATATCTTACTTCAAGATATATTCATAAAGAAAGTTAGTCATGATATAAGTTTCTTTATGCTGTTCAGAGGTTACTACTTCATGAAGATACACAAAATCTCACTCAATATAATCACAATGCAGACAGGAACTGAGTTTGCATTCAGCACTTCTAAAAGAATGCTCATATAAAAATGTAAGAGTATGTTATTTAACTGTTATTTTCAAAATTATACTTCTGTGTTCACAAAAATAGCAAGAAAGTATCAAGAACGCATCACATTATTTGTTGATTTTCTATAAATGAAATATTTATTTTTAATTGAAATAGAATTATATCAACAACACTTTCCTCCCTCAAACCATCACACTCCTTTTCTTTGGTATTTTCACCACTACCCCCCACACACTATCACCCACATTCCTATATGTATACACATACCTGAAGGTATAAATCCACCAGATGAATTAAGTTTTGTCGTTTGTGTATATGTAGTTTCAAAGCTCACCACTCTTACTTGGACAACCAATACCTGGGGCTTATCCTTGAAAGAAACTGATGCTTCTTCTAGCAGTCATTTGGTGCATGTGATTTTTTTTGTCTAGTAGTGGGAAACTGAAAAATGTATTCACCCGCTGTGTTAGCATGCACACTGTCATCATTCCAGTCTTGTTTATGCAACCATTCCTAGGTAAGACTGTATCACAGCAGATTTCATGGTGCTCTGGAGTTTACATTTATTCTGCCCCTCTCCCCCTGTGTTGTTAACTGAGCCATAGATGCAATGGCTCTAATGTACATATTTTCATTGGGGTTGGTCTTCCTGGGATCTGTTCATTTCTAAATTGTGTCCAATTGTGGTTTTTCTGTGATGATCTCCATTTACTGTAAAGAGAAGCAGGCTTCTTTAATGAGGGTGGTAGCTACATTAACCTATGGGTATAAGATTTAGAACACAGTTAGGAAATTATACTGCTCTAGCAAAGAGATAGTAATAGATTCTGTCTAAGGTATATAAGTCATTGCCCCAGGCAGCTGGCTAGGTTTTTATTACCAGGACTTATTTCCTACTGAGGGAGCCTACATCCAATTAGACAATTATTGGTTGACACCAAAGTATGAGTGCCACTTATTGCACCTTCATAGATATCTTGCCATGCTGATCATTGCCATGGTTCATAAGTGTAGCAACTGGGTAGGACTATTCAATTGTTTTCTTCCCTTTGCAGCTTGTATAGTATATTCTGGCACTGGTGAAGGTAGACCACAGGAGGGATAATTTCAGGTCATAACTAGCTCAACCAGACTCATATCTGAATCTTATATCCTAAGAATGTGGTCTTCAGCAATGAAGGGCCACACTCACCCCAGAGAAGCAGCCAAGTCTGTATTGTATTGGGAGTCACTTGGATTGCTCTGATCAGCCTTTCAAAAGGCAGTTTCTTGCACCTGATAACGCAGTAGCACATGGCATATCAAGTGTATTTTCAATGATAATTAGAGAAAATGAGCAGATGTAATATTGTGTACCCTTTCAGATTAAATTTATGTAAATGAGTATTTACACATAGCTGACCTTCATGTAAAATTTGTTTCTGAATGTTAAAACTCACTTACCAAGATGTACCCATTCTCTATTGCACTTTAACACAGCGATAGAAATTTGTAGAGTTAAAATAGCCCTCATTGTCATCCTAAACATCTTCAGTTTATTATACAGGTCATAATTACATTGATTTCATAAAATCTTAGAAGGATGAAGTCAGTTATTTAGTTTGAGTTCTTAACTCAGGCAATCAACTGAATTCATCTTTATGTGCTCACTGTTTCCTGTTCACCATTCTGTCTTCTGTTATTAGGCACAAGAATGGATTCTTTTGCTCATTTCTCCATGTTCAAGATAGACAAAGATTTTGAAATCTCTTTTTACAAATCACTCACATTTCCTTTTACATTTAGTAACATCTATAATTACAGTTGATCTATCCTGGTATTTCAATACAATTAGCCTATCCTAAGTGTCTCATAACCTTAATAACAACTGCAAAGTTCCTTTTGCCATATTTTCGTTCAATTAGTCATGGCCACAAAATGAGGTGCAAGATCAGAGGGTCAAAAAAATTACCTGTAGCACAGTATAGTAGTAGTATTTGGATAATAAGTTGAATCTTGAAATTGGACATTTCTATGATAAAGAGTTAATTCTGCTGCAAAGTGCTTGTCTAGCAAGCATCACAACCAGTGTCTAAGAAGGGAACTAGAAAGAAAATAAGAAAGCAAAAGAAAATTGGATGTCTCTTAATGTGGATGTATTCTTTTATTCTTGAGCCATTGTTAAAAGAAAAAAACAATCAAAACAAAAGTAAAACCAGAAAAAAAGCAGGAGCCATAATCAAACCAAAAATGTCAAAGCGATATGTTTATTTAAAAACCGAGCATAAAGACAAACACGCAAACACTGACATCAGTTTCTATTAGTTCCTTATGTATGAAAATACAATTGAGACCCCACATAACGTGACATGAACTTACGGATAATAAGCTACAAATTTCTTTCAGCAGTTCCACTATTGTGACTGTTCACTTCAAATTATACCCGTTAAGCAAATAATGCTACATTTTGAATACTTCATAATATATTTCCATAAACAGAATTCCCCTTTAATGGGCTTATTTTAAATCACTGATCTAATTGGTCATTCCACTTTTCTCTTTTGTAAAAATAATAGGTACAATTAACGAGGCCCCTTCAGTACCCATTCATTAAATCCTTCCTTCTGTCCTCATTATATTCTCTATTTGAATGGTAATTTTTTTCTAATTTAGGGAAGCAAACTTTAAAGTTTGTAATATACTTAAAAACATATTGTGATATTGTCGAGATATAATCTTTTCTTCATAATATCAAAACGTGTTGAACAATATTATTCAGTATGTTGCATATGAACATCACCTTAATATTATTTTTCAAGTTTTTTTATTTGCTTTAAAAGCCCTTCTTCATAATGAGTCATTTACAATTCTACCTCTAAACTGCCCTTCAAACCTCATTCAACTTTCTAAAGCAGAATTTACTAGATGGATATTATAAATTGAATTATATAGCAAGCATACAGCATTTTGTGTCCAGATTTTTACCACTCATATGGCATTTGCTCCCTCTGTGTTGTAGAATATATTGGTATTTCATGACATTTTCTCGCAAAAATTCTTTGTTTGAGTACATTGCTTTCTCTTTCATCTACTCCTAAAGTAATAGCTTGATTTGTGCTGTTATAAACAATGATGTAGCATTTTTGACCAGTCTCTCTGTAAAAGTGTGTTAATTTATCATGGGTATATACCTGGAAATGGAAAGCCTGAATCATTTGAAATGTCTGTGCTCTACACTTTCCGGAACTACTAACACATTGTTTTCTAGAGAAGCTGCAAATTGCCATCTCCTCTCACAATATGACAATTTCTATACATTCTCATACATTATTATTCTTTGCGTTAGGCAAGTTTGAAAGTGATTGACATCTCATTGTTGTTGAATACATACTTCTAGGCACCTGTAGGCACATTTTTACATGTATTTTAATTGTGTTCCTTAGACTTTGATTTCACTAACAAAAATTTTAAGAGACTTGATTTAAAAAATATTACAGATTTGTTTGTTTTCGTAGTTTCAGAAGTTTTAGTTCATGATTACTTTTGGTTATATTGATTCTTAGCCTGTGCTGAAAGAGTACAAAATAGCAGGAGTATGTGATATGAGGAGTGGATTATTTCATTTCATGGGAGTTAGGAAAGAAAGAAAGAGAAGGAGGGGGAATGGAGGATGAGGGAGAAGAGGAGGGGTGTACAAACTAAAAATGATGCACAGAGGCAAGGGATATGAAATGAAGTTCCTGGGATGGCTCTCGGTGACCTATGCTTCTTCTGTTTGGCCCCACCCCCTGAAGTTACACCCTCTTCCTGTGAGCTCTACAGGTTGGTGAGTAAGACAATAATATATGGAAATTCCAGAGACACTTACCCCAACTGTAGTTCTCCTCATGTAGCTTCTTTAAAAAACACGTCAACCAAGTATTTTACCCAAATGTTTCTTTTTTATCATTGTATTTGAAGAACTTCTTATACAATCAGATTCTGTGTCAAACATATAATTTACGTGGATACGTTCCCTTTCTCTGGACTTTCATTTGATTGATGATGTACTTTTTCATTCAAATGTTTCTTCCTTATTTTGAAATGATATTCATAATTTTATCATTGTTTTATTTTCCTGGGATATGTAAGCATATATTGTCTAATTTGAATGAGTTTAGGATACTCCATGATTTCTTGAAAATTGTTATTGTTTTACCTACAATTTTTGATACATACATTTCTCAGCACCAGTTGAGATACGATGGTATTTTCATAATGATTTTTGTTACCTTTGGGCAAAAACTAATTAACCACAGCTGTAAGGTTTGTGTTTAGAGTACTATTTATTTATAATATATGTGTGTGTGCTGATTCATACATCATAACATGCTTTTTAAATTGTCATAGCATTATAATTTTTAAGTGAGGTAATGTGCAGCTTTCAATGGTGTCCTATTTCAATCCTGTTTTACTTGGAGATTTCATGAGACTTTCAGGAGAGAATTGCTTATTAGAGTAAAAATGTCCATTGGATATGCCTTGTACTTATTGTGCCATTGTTAATAAATCTGACTTGTTCTGATAGTAGGAGCTAGTATTGTTTTCCATGAAATGAGTGTGTTTCAAAATCTTCATTTCTTCCTTGATATTTCAATAATATTTTATAGATATCAGATAGTGAGGCCTGGAGTTTTTTTGATAAATTAGTTTCTAAACATTTCATTCTTTCTTACTGCTATGTTAAGGATATTTTATCTTTACTATTTTTATATTATTAACCTTATTATACTTAAGATATGAAAGAAGTTAATTGTATTTAATTTCATTTAGCAAATAGACATCTGTAGAGAAGTTCCAAAAAATGAATAATACAGCAAACAACATGCAAAAACCAAATGTGATCATGACTGCTAGAATTAAAATTGATAAACCAGATCTCTTAGAATAGCATGGTGCCTGAGGGGACACATCCTTTAGCTGTCAACATGGTCACCTGTCCAGCCTCTGGGAGTCTGCCGGACCCTCCTTGGTAACAGGAGCCACGGACATCAACACAGACTACCACAATTAGCTCAGGGCCACAGACACAGACATGGCTCTTGGCAGCAGCCCAGGCTGGGACCTCACCATGGTCCATGTGTCAAGCAGATCAGCAACAACAGCCAGTTCCTCACTGCCCTCAGTTCTTCAGATCTGCCTCCTTTGCAGCACATGAACCTTTCTGCCTCTCTCTCTTCCATTTCCCCACTATATACTTGCTCACCATAATGGTGCCTGACATCCCAGTGCCACAAGCACCCAGTGGACTTGTGGTTGTTCTCTTGCTGCCTAGGACAACTGCCCTGGGGCAGAGGTATAGCTGTCCTCTATCCACCCAAACCTCGTTGTGCCAGGTAGCTGCTCATTGATGTCTCCTCCCTAGCGCAACTGTCCTGGGCAGAGCTGTAGCTCTTCTTTATGTGCCCAGGTCTCATTGCACTGGGAGGCATGCTAAACATTCTTAAACAAAAATAATAAAGTTGCAGACATTACAATGTCTGATCTTGAGCAAGCTATAGAGATTTAATAACCAAGACAGTTTCAGAATAGCCTTAGAAAGACACATAAACTAATAATAATAATAAAAAAGAATAGAATGCTAAGAAATGTGAGATCTGAAACTGTAAAACAATTGAAAAAACATAGGGGAAATACTTTATGGGATGAATAAAAACAGTGATTTTTTATCCTTATCTCTCAAACTAAATGAAAGAAAAACAAAAGAATCTCTGATTATATAAAACTAGCAAACCTTTGAACAGTGAGTTGATCATTAAATCTAGAGAAAATATACAGAATGGAAAGAAATGGTGACAAATTATTCATCTGAGAAGTAATTAATGTCCAGAACACCAAGGAACTCAATAAAGAGTAATCACAAAAACAGTTTGTTAAAAGCGGGCAAATCAATAGATATTCCTCAAAAGTTGAAATGCAAATGAAATGGCCAAAATATTTTTTTAAAATAACATAGTTAGCCATCAGGAAAATAAAAATGTAAATTTATGTGAGATATCCTTCATATTTATAATAAAAATTATGCAAAAGATTAAACAAAAATAAATATTGGTAAGGATATAGAGAAAAGAAAACATTTATCTACTGTTGGTATATCAATAAGAAAAGTCATTATTAAGAATAGTATGTTGGTCCATCAAAAAGTAAGGTTAATACAGATCTATGGCATGATCCAGTTACTACTCTTCCAATTAAGGATGTCCAACTGCAATGAAGTCTTTAAAACAAAAATCGTTTTTGCTTCCCATAATGCTTCATTGTGGCATACTAATGATAGCTAAGAATTACAATCAGCTGTTGGAGCCCCCTAGGTTTCCTAGTGGCTGTACCCAGCAGGACTGTATAAGAGGTTGATTGGACCATGGGCCTGAGTACCAGGTGACTGTAACTAGCAAAGGGGAGGTCTTTGGCTCCACCCCTTGGCATTGTTATAAACAGACTTTTGGAATAAAGTCCTGGGCTGGTGGATAAGGATCCAGGCCCACCTGAGTATCCTGTGGTTTTCTCTGTTTTTTTCTCCACTCTCTATTTCTAACTAAGTCTCTTATCCCTCATTCCTCAAAAGTTCCTGGGGTAAATAAGTGTGATGGCTGGTCTCCCACAATCAACATATGCTCAATGCCCAGA
>CABHPQ010163461.1:55260-67727 GCA_902168405.1 Peromyscus aztecus | reverse complement strand
ACCTGTGTGCGTGCAAGAGATGGCTCAGTGGTTAAGAACATTTGTTCTTCTAGAGGACCTGGTTTAATTCCCACCACCCACATGCCGTTTACAGCTATCTTGTAAATACAGTTCCAGGGGGTCCAGTGCCCTCTTCTGGCCTCTGCATGAAAGTGGCACACAAACATGCAGGCAAAATACTCATACACATAAAATACAATAATAAAATAATTAAAAAATAAATCTTTAAAATATTTTTTTCAAAAAGATTAATAAGTATGCCTTTGTTAATCCTTGAAGGTTAGGGATAAAGTTGAAGGTAATGGGCCAAACTGGAGCCCATTCAGGTACTCTCTGGTCTTCAGTGTGTTATAGTCTCTGTGGGGGAGGTAAAAAAAAAAAAGCTGATAATGAGGTAGTTAGTGTCTTGGACAACTAAACTTGGGACAAGAAGGTCTACTCTTCTTATATGGTACTGATATGGTAAACTGGAGAAACCATTTTTTCTTACTGAACTTCATTTTCTCATTTATAAGGTGGGGTTAATATTCTGTATCTACTTTCCTTACCATGTAAAGGGAAAATTAGGTGATGTTACTAAAAGTACACAAAGTAAAATGTTGAGGAAGTTTTAATGTGAAGAATCCATGAGTCATTTGTCAGAAGTAATGGGTAACTGGCAGGGGTTTCCATAGGAAAGGAAATCTTTGGCTGTGGTAATGAGCAAGAGTTCTGTGAGCTCGTCTTTAGAATCAGGAGAAATCACTTGACTATCTGAGCTGGTCAGTCTTGTAGTAGAAGGATAGTGGCTGTTGTTTGAGATGCACCTTGTTTCTAATATTCTGTCTCACTCTATTTACAAATGATTAAATGCCAGTATTTGTTTCTGGGCTCTATTCCCCAGACTCTACCCAGAAGCAACACCCACATACTTTTTTTTTCAGTTAAAGTAAATCCTTTTCCTCCTTTCTTTTACAGATTCTAGTCCATTAGCCAGGGAAGTCAGGGCAGGAACCTGAAGGCAGGAACGGATACAGAGGCCACAGAGGAACTTACTGACTTGCTCCCACGGCTTGCTCAGCCCCCCTTCTTTCCTGCTTTTTAGTTTCAGGACAGCTAGGGCTACACAAAGAGAAATACTGTCTCAAAAACCAAATATATATTACTTTATGTGTATGACTGTTTTGCTTGCGTGTGTGTGTGTGTGTGTGTGTGTGTGTGTGTGTGTGTGTGTGTGTATATGTGTGTGCTGTGTGTATGCATGGAGATCAGAAGAGAGTGAAGGATCGATCCCCTGGATCTGGAGTTACATATGGTTGTGGACCACCACGTGGGTGCTGGGAATTGAACCCAGGTCCTCTGCAAGAGTAGCAAGTGCTTTTAACTGCTGAACCATCCCTCCAGCCCCAAGCCTCCTTTTTTCTTACTCTATCTAGGACCAGCTGCACAGAGTGGCATCACCCCCAGTGAGCTGGGCCCTCTCACCTCAGTCATTAATCAAGGTCATGCCCTACAGACTTGCCTATAGGTCAGTCTATGAGCTATTTTCTCAGTTAAGATTCCTTCTTCCGTTGTATGTAGAGGGATTGTTTTCTTTTAAAGTGCAGGAGGAGGAAAGGAAACACTGAGACCTAAAGATGGATGCCAGTCTCTCAGCTCACCTATTACTTGTGTATTTGCTCAGGGAAAAATGACCATTTCTTTGTTAGCTTTTATCCTGCCAGTGGAACCTTGCTGGGTGTTTATTTTCTGTAGTTTTACCAAATCACTTTGAAGGCTGGCATGAACATAGATCATGTCTTAGAGCCTTTTTTCTTTGTTCTATGAGCAAATAGTAGAAAATGTACCTTAAATTACCTGGTTGGGGGAAATAGATGGTCCCGGCTGTTCTCTAATGTTAAACATTAGTCAGCTCTTGATTCTGTGTCTGTAGGGCATTTGTTAAAAGTCTGGGGGTGTTGGGGCTTCCACTAGAGACATTCACCAGAGGGCTATTAGGCTACTGGTCAATTTGAATATTTGTTTAAAAAAATCTGACCTGGGTTCTGAATCTGCCTTCATATTAATAGCTACAGTGAGTTGTGTGTGCCCATTTTGTAATTATGCCATTCTTGGTATCATGTATTTGTGTTAGTAGAGCTGATACTTAAAGCTATGTGCTAAGCCCTTTAAAAGTCTTTTTGGTTCTACCTCAGCCCTAAGAGGTAGATTGTGTTGAGTCCTGTAAACCTCTGTGTGTGTGTGTGTGTGTGTGTGTGTGTGGTGTAGTGTGACCATAAATATAGCTTGGGAGACCTAGTAAATAAAAAAAACAAATATTTTTCTAGCAATAAACCTTCCTGGAATTGAGTTACTATTTCATGGCTAGCTAATCTTTTTGTCTTGTCGGGCAAAGGTGTTTTTGCTTTTGTGGAACTATTGAAGGAATCCAGAGGCAGTAGAATAATGGAGTGCCATCCTGCTTCAAGGGGTAGCAAACATGTAGATGGGACTGTTCACTCCCAAGGGCATCTAATGAAGGCAGTTTGGCTCTTTTGCAAAGAAAACAATATTTTAGTTGTGAACTTCAAAGAAGCAGCCCTTTTGAGAGAAAACAGTTCCTTTAACCTTGGGGACAACCAAGAGCTTTCTGTTGTAGATATCTTCAGAGTATCTTATTCTCTAGATCAGAGATCATAAACAGGTGGCCCCTGGGTTGTTAGGCCCTGAGTACATGTTGTCTTCGACCTATGGCATTTTTATTTTGAGTTAGATCCTGAGATAGTCCTGGCATGTGTGTTACAAGAGTGACTGATAACGTGAAGAGAGATTGTTTTTTTTTTTTGTTTTTGTATTTTGTATACAAAATAATGAATGGGTTTCATTATTTCACTTTCATACATATATTGTAATTTGTTCTTACCCTACCTCCCTACTGCCTTCCCTTATGCTCTCTGCCCTCCTTTTCCTGGTCCCCATCCTTCCCTCAAAGTCCCCATTTCTACTTTCTTTTCTCCCCTGCCCCGTTTTCCCCCTTCCAGTCCTTCCCAGTAAGATCTCTTGGTCTTTCTACTTTTAACACACACACACACACACACACACACACACACACACACACACACACATCACTACTCCTACACATAGAGTCTTTGTATAAGATAAAATGTGGTTATTAGAGTCTTCCTTATCCAGACATAATGATCTCCAGTTGTAGCCATTTTTACTGAAAATGTCATGATTTTGCTTTTCTTTGTGGCTGAACAAAATTCCATTGTGTGTATGTAGCACATTTTCTTTATCCATTCATCTATCAATAGCTAGACTGGTTCCATTTCCTGGATATTTTTAGTAGTGCAGCAATAAACATGGATGCTCAAGTATCTTTGTAGTATGTTAACTTAAGAATCCTTTGGGTATATACCCAAGAGTGATACAGCTGGGCCACATGGTGGTTATAGTTTTAGGTTTTCCCACCCCCTGTGGAACCTCCACGCTGACTTTTGCATAGTGGGTACACCAGTTTACATTTTCACCAGCAGGTTCATCTTTCCCCATACCCTTCTTAGCACTTGTTATCCTTTGATTTCTCTGATGGCTAGGAGTTGTTACTACTTCTTCACGTATTTATTGGCCGTTTGTATTTGAGAACTTTATTCAGTTCATTGGCTTATTTATTGAATGGATGTGGGTTTTTTTGTATTTAAAATTTGCAGTTCTTTTATATATTCAAGGTATATTTTTGTTTGATGATTGCTTTGCAGGAACTTAAAAATTTCATTGTCAATTTTTGGTATTTTTGGAACCTTTCAGGAAGTCATTGTCTATGTTTATATCTTGAAGTCAAACTATGTTTTTAGAACAGGAATTTTCTTTAAAAAGTGTGTGTGTGTGCGCGCGCACGCGCATGTGCATACATGCCTACAGAGGATCCATTGGAGCTAGAGTTCCATGCATTGGGGAGCTGCCTGATAATAGGTGTTGGGATAGAGAGCAGCAGGGGCTGGAGTCTGATGTGAACTATGAGCAGTCCCAGTTAGAAGAGTGGAATAGGCCCTTCAGAAGGGTTCATTCCTGGAATCCTCCACCAGGACTTCCTGTCTTGTGATTCTTTGTTGCTTTGTCTGTGTATATTTTCACATGGCTTTTTTGGGACCCTGTAAATGTGTTCTTTGGGAAATCTTGTGCCAGCATCACCCTAACATGGAAGAAGCCTTGAGTTTACAACTTTACAATCTTGATGTTTTCTCTTACTACTTCTATATGGGTAAGCTTCTTTAGACAGTAACGTATCTGTCCTCAAGTTTATGAGACCCACACTTACTACTTGTCTCATTGATACCCAAGCTATGTACCAATTGCTCTGTTTTTCTTTCTCTTTTATCTTTGAAACTTGGGGAATTCATATTGTTAACCTGTTTAGCCTCCAATTTGCTTTAAAGCCAAGTATAACCCTGAACTTTTTATTTTTCCTCCCTCTACTAAGTGCTAGGCTAGGATTATAGGTGTATCTGGCTGAACTCTTTTAACATTAAAGAGACTTCAGCTGGTTATTGTGCTGTTAAATCTCCTGGGCCTAAGTGAGATCTCTTTATTTTACGAGGAACGTTCAGTTTGTGTCCTGACCTATCATCATAGGACTTGATAAAAATAGCAAAATAGCCAAGGCTTAGTAGACCTTATCTTTGTTAAAATTGCATTTCCTATCCCTAATATTTGTAAACTGGGAATGTGTAGTGGAGGAAGTGGGTCTGATGCCGTGACATCTGGTTAAAATCAAACCTGTTTTACTTAAGAGTTAGTACCTGCTTCTTTTTCTCATAGCTGCAATTAGCAGCAGCTCCTATTTGTGAAAAGTAGGCATCTTCTGAGCAAGAGACTTCTTCATGGTCATTGTAGGATGTGGAGTACCTGACAAAGAGGATGCCAATAAATATGTGTAACTCAAGGTATTTGACTAAGTTCTTATGCTAGTTTTCTCAGATTGGGGTACACGATTGCATGTGTCAGGTACATAAAATCACAGCATATCCGAAGGGTCAGTGCACTTTGATTTCTTTTGCATTTTAGAACTGGCAATTTTAAAGTTCTCTTTTGAAACAGTGTCTCTCTATATAGCCCTGGCTGTCCTGGAACTGACCAGGCTGGCCTAGAACTGACAGAGTAAGCTAGCTCACACAGCTTAGCTAGTGGATTGTTTGTCATATGAACCAGTTATGGCAGATCTTTAGAAAATAGGGTAGAGGAGAAAGGAAGGTTGGATTAGAACAGCAATTCTCAACCTCTGGGTTGTGACCCTTTTGGAAGTCCCCTTCAACAGGGATGCCATATCAGAGAGCCTGCATATCAGATTCTTGCATTCATAACTCGCAAAATTACAGTTACAAAATAGCAGCAAAAATGATTTTATGGTTGGGGGGGTCACCACAACATGAAGTATTAAAGGGTCGCAGCATTAGGAAGGTTGAGAACCACTGCACTATGTAGATCAGCCTGGTTTTGAACTCACATGCCTCTGCTTCCCAAGTGCTGGGATTAAATGCATGTACCACCACATCTGACTGCTTTATGACGAATTTAGTTTGGATTTTTTTTTTTTTTTTCAGTCTCACTAGAATAGTCTAGAATCTTCAACCTCACAAGATTCTCCTATGGGCAGGGCATTTCAGGACCTTCAACAGAGGCTGTCTAGAGCCTGACTGTCAGAAGTGTTGCAGTGGTTCCTAATTAGAAATGGATCTATATGGGGGAGACTCTTGATTACCATGAAATGGATCTGTTATAATTGTTAGCACCGTGGTTCTGAAAGTGTAGGCAGTGCTACCCTGAACAAGTTGTGAAAAGGTTGGTGAACTTGTATCCTCCTTTGTTATTTTTTTCCTCACCTTATGAAATCATGCTAGTGCCTAGTTATAGACCACCTCCTCAGATGGAAAAGTCACTTATTTAATACTTAATACATATTAAATAGTAGAGTAAGCTCTTTTGCATGTTAATTTCTTCCAAGTTACCAGAATAGGTTAGGAAAGGAAATGGAAGCTGAGAGAAGTCAGAGCAGAAAGTCTTGACTATTTATTGTTACGTAGATTATTGTCTGTGGTGACGTTCAACATTTGTAATTGTTGGAATTGTAATTCCAGCTGCTGAATTGTTTTTTTTTTCACCAGGGCACACCTTTACCCTCATAGATATTCAATTGAAGACCAGGTCCTGTCCTTGTAGCCCTTCAAAGACTGGAGGAAATTTCTTTTAAAACCAGTGGTAATATAGTTATTGGGGGGCTCTGCTGCTTTTGCTTTCTCATCTCCTTTTCAAGGTCTAAGGAATGAGCAGGCTCTAATGGGAGTGATCAGTCATCATTTGGGATCAATGGAAGGTCTTTCAGAGTGATGCTGAATTGGAGGAGAAAAGGACTCTACTGGATATTTCTAGGCATTGAGAACCTTAAGGCTTAGCATACTCAGCTACCTGTGTTTTGTCAGACCCAATTCCTCCTATTGTTGGCCAGTCAACAAATATTTGATGAGTCTTGTCCTGTGCATTAGGACTCTTGCTAGTACTAAGGATTCCTAGATAACTTCACAATCTAGTATTATTTAGGGAAGGATACAAACCATAGTAGATGGTGTGTGCTTCTTAATAGGATCATGTATAAAGATGAAAACAGGGTTTCCTGGGGAACATAAATGAATTGTGTGGTTTTTTGTTTTTTGGGTTTTTTTGAGATAGAATCTCATGTAGTCCTGGCTAGCCTCAAACTCTTCATCCTTCTACCTTACTTCCCAAATGCTGGGATGACAAGTGTATGCCATCATACTTGGCTCTTACCTTTTTGTTTTGTTTTGTTTTAGGATTTATTTTTATTTTATGTACGTTGGTAAAGTAAGAGTTAAGGTAGGGAAGGGACCAGTACAAACAAAAGCAGAAAGTTATGTTCAAGAACCCAGGGTAAAGGAGTGGGTGCTAGTAGTTCTTAACAGAGCAGATCAGATTGAGCCCTTGCCCTTTGCCACATTTCAGCTGTAGCCATTGGATGACAGTGATGTAGGAGGAAGAGTTAGATTTATTAGCAGTACCAATTGAAATTTCTAGAATTCTGAAGAAGGAAGGAGGGAGGAAAGCTGAAAACCAGCAATCTTTTGGACTAAGCCTGCCAGAGGTGCTGAGTTCTTGGCAGTGATTTGAAAATTCTGGCCTGGGCAAATTGGTTGGTTTTTCTGGCAAAATCCCATTAGCTCCATATAGTCTATCCCTCCTCTCTGTGTGCTTTTTAAAAAAGAAATTAATGGAATCTGTTCAGAATACCTCTGAAATGAAATTATATTTTTAACTCTAATTACCCTAATTAAAACTTGACAGCCGTAATCCTGAAATGGCAGATATAGTAAGTACCCCAGGCCTGTGACAGGCTCACTTACCCAGTGAAATGTTGTTCTGTTCTGGGCTTAGAAAAATTCTTTTATTTTTCTCATCAGCAGCTTAGTCTTTGCTCCTACAGATTCACCAAGCTAGGGGAGGTGTAGTGGTGTGCTGCAGGCTTACCCTGGACACAGTCTCTGTAGAGGTGTACCTTGAGGTGCGATCAAGGTGATTATTACCACATATATCTCTTTTTTTTTTTCTTCAGTTGAAATTGGACTTAAGCCTTTGAATGAAATTCTCTGTTTTGAAGATCAAGGAAGTGGCACTTGTTAGAAGACTGTTGATCTAGGCTAGACCTTGTTCTTGGGTAAGTTTATGGCTAGTATTAAGGACACTGTTTAAGCATCTGTGGTAATGAGCATCTGTTAATCCTTTCACTCAGGGGACTAATGGCAAGAGGATCACCAGGAATTCAAGGCTAGTCAAGACCTGTTTCAAAAGCAATTAAACAAAACCAACAATTTGAGGTTAGGAACAAGAAAGTCTGAAAACAGAGCTCTGTCTTTTCATGTATCTCCAATTCCTCTAACGTTGTACAATCTTGATGGATGCCTAGTCTTAACTAGTTACCTGGCTAGCTTCAGAAAAGATCTTGGGGTGAGGACTAGGACCAAGCCCATGAAGCTAACTGAAGAATCAGTTGATACTGAGTCAGGAATTCTGCTAGAATCAGAGAAGCCTTTTAAGTCACCAGACACTGGCTGCTTTGTTTTATGATAATAGCTAGACATATAGTTGAGTAAGACACAGTCCCTGCTCCCGAGAACCTTAGGGAACAGTCATTTGTAGATGACAAATTATGCAGAATAAACCTTTCTCAATGTTAGAAGTTTGAGTGCCTTATGTATATGAGGTACTGAAATGAGTACATAGATATTTCAGATACAAGTTCTACTTTCAAGAGTGCCTAGTAAATTAAAACACGTAGGCATGTGAAAAGTTGATTGTAACATTCAACATGTGATGGGGGAAATGTCTTTTTGTACGCTGTGAATATGTGTTGCTCTGATTGGTTGATAAATAAAGCTGTTTGGCCTATGGCAAGGCAGTTTAGAGGCAGGCAGGAAATTCAAAGAGACAGGAAGAAGGCGAGATACCAGCGAGCCACCCAAGGAGCAACATGTAATGGGATGTAGGTAAAGCCACGGAACATGTGGCAATACATACATTAATAGTTATGGGCTAATTTTAAGATATAAGAGCTAGCTAGAAAAAAGCTTGAGCCATGGCCATGCAGTTATAATTAATATAAGCCTCTGTGTGCTTACTTGGGGGGACGCGAGTGGGAGAGATTTGTCCCGACTGCTGGCAGGCTGGGACACAGGAAATTCTGACTACAAACATGTAGATGATAACTGCCAGACAGATTTACCTGGAGAAGATACTGGTCACAAAAGTGAGAAAGGATTAATTTTTCCACTGATCATTCACAAAGACTTTCACAGCCTTTTTCATTGAGGTTGTCCTTGAATAGGGAATAATAGAGGAGTGGAGACAAGCACTGCAGGTGTTAGGAAATAGTTTGGCCAAAGTTAGTAGCTGTCAGGTGATAGCAGTCTGCTATGATTTGAGTAATGTACAGGGAAAGGATATGGTAGATGATGAGGTTAGAGTTTAAACTTGCCTGGTAGGCAAGGGGAATCGAATTCATTGAGAAGGTACAGGGCTGAGATAGCAGTGTATATGGTGTATTTTCTGGTAGAAGAGATAAGTAGATTAGTTAGAACAAGTGTCAGTAAATTATGATCATAGGCTGATACACAGCACAGACCCATAGAACTTATGTGTTCACCTGTGATTGCTTTTGTATTACAGTGATGTGTTGAATACTACAGAAGCTGCTGCTGTAGCCCACAAAACCTAACATTTTAGCTGTCCAGCCCTACACAGAAAGGGTTGGCTGATACCTGAGTTAGGCAATTATATAGGATTTGTAAGAGAAGATAAATGTTAGAACTAAGCCTGAAATAGGTTGATAATATTAAAAGAAGTTAGCAATATGATTTAACAGATAGCACTTGTCCTATCTGCCTCTCAAGTTTGTAAAAACCAACTTTGTTGAAATATCACCATAGTCAGAAAAAGGCTTTTGATGTGTAGATAAGTACAGATGTACCTTTATTAGCTGCATAACCTTGGCCGAGTCATCTAACTGCTTAGAGGCTCAGGTGAACATAATGTAATAAGTAGGATAAAGAAAAGCGTCACCAGTTTGATTCTTCCCTACGGAATTTTAAGTCCTCCAGTTGGAAAGACAAATGTCGTAGTTGGAATTAGGTGAGGGATGACGGCTGTGGTGTCATATTAAATCCCAGCACTTGGGCGGCAGAGGCAGGTGGACCTCTCTTGAGTTCAAGGCCAGCCAGGGATACATAGTGAGAGCCTTTCTTAAAAAGAAGTTGGGCAGGGGGTTTGGTGACTGAAAGTGTCTGGACGTGTAGGGGAAGGGCTCATAGTAATTTCAAAATACCATGTACCCTTTTCCTTCATTACTGCTGACATTTGTTGTAGCCAGATTGAATTTGTTTCTATCCTTCAACTGCCAAAAACCAAAGGCTGGATTTATCCCTAGCCAGAAACTAGCATAAGCACTAATTGACATTTGTATTGTTAGCATCCCTTGTCAGTGCAGTCTGTAGTCAGTCATCGGACAGGAGAACCTCAGTTGAAGAATTGTCTACATCACATTGTCTTGTGGGCATGCTTGTGGTAGATTGTGTGGTATTGTGTTCCCCAAAATATTGTGTACCCTAATAAACTTACCTGGGGTCAGAGAACAGAAAAGCCACTAGATACTTAGGCTAGAAAATGTTGGCACTCACGCCTTTAATCCTAGCATTCCAGAGGCAGAAATCCATCTGGGATCTCTGTGAGTTCAAGGCCACATTGGAAACAGCCAGACGTGGTGACACACCCCTTTAATCCCAGGGAGTGAGCCTTTAATCCCAGGAAGTGATGGCAGAAGGCATAAAAGTATATAAGGCGTGAAGACCAGGAACATTTGGCTGGTTAAGCATTTGGCTGGTTAAGCATTCAGGCTTTCAAGAAGCACAGTTCAGCTGAGAGCCATTCGGATATGAGGACACAGCCCTCCAGTCTGAGGAAACAAGACCAGCTGAGAAGTTGGCCAGGTGAGGTTAGCTGTGGCTTGTTCTGGTTCTCTGATCTTCCAGTTCACCCCAATACCTGGCTCAGGTCTGATTTTATTAATAAGAACTTTTAAGATTCATGCTACATCGTCTTATTAATTGATGTAGGAGGGACCAGCCCAAAAAGAGCAGTTCCAACACTAGGCTGGTGGTCTTGGGCTGTGTCAGAAAGCTAGTTAAACATGAGCCAGAGTGAGAGCCAACAAGCAGTGTTCCTCTATAGTTCTGGCCCTGACTTTCCTCAGTGATGGACTGTGACCTGGAAGTATAGCCAGATAAATCCTTTCCTCTTCTGTGTTGCTTTTCGTCAGTGTTTTATCATAGCAACAGAAGAATACTAGCCTTCCCAACAAAGGAGCGACTTAAGGTCCGAAGAATTTATTTTGCTTAATATTTCAAGGTACAGTCCCATCATGGAAAGGCAGGACAGTGGAAGGCTCTCAGCAGAGCAGTGAGAGTGTTAGGTAACCAGACTAACTAAGCCTTAGGGCCCACATCACAGTCACCCCCTCTTCTAGCTAGGCTCTTCCTTCTGAAAGTTCCACAGTCCCCTTAAACAATACCATCAGATGGGGAGGATCAATGTGAGGATTTTTTTTACATTTGAAAATGAGAAATATGGGCTGGAGAGATGGCTCAGTGGTTAAAGAGCACTGGCTGCTCTT
Source organism: Peromyscus aztecus (assembly GCA_902168405.1). Taxonomy (NCBI): domain Eukaryota; kingdom Metazoa; phylum Chordata; class Mammalia; order Rodentia; family Cricetidae; genus Peromyscus; species Peromyscus aztecus. Next base: position 56,536 of record CABHPQ010163461.1, on the reverse strand, counting down.
CCAGAGGTCCTGAGTTCAATTCCCAGCAACCACATGGTGGCTCACAACCATCTGTAATGAGATCTGGTGCCCTTTTCTGGTGCACATGAAGACAGAGCATCCATGTACATAAAATACATAAATAAATCGTTAAAAAAATGAGAAATATATTCTGTATAAAAGTCCTTGTAAATCCAAAGCCTCACATGAGCCATGAGACACACTCTTAGATCTGAGCCCTTGTAAATATTAAAAAACTTCTAATATACAGTGGCACAAAGGAAACATTTCCATTCTAAAAGTATAGGTTGGGAGGATACCAAGCAATGATGGCTAAAAGTAAGACTGAAACATAGTGGGGTAGACACCAAACCTGGCGACTCTGTTTAGTATGGGGTTATGACCTGTGCTTTAGCTGATTTGAGTTTGCACTTTGTAAAATATGCAGAACATTTGCAAATCAGCACCAGTGGGTGACACCAGGTTCTTCCAGTTTGAGATGTAGCATGGTCCTCTTGATTACAGCTGCTGCTTCTGTTCTTGATGGGCAGAAAACACATCCCTAAGTGATACTTGGGCAAGATTGCCCAGAGTTCTCAATAGGCCAAGTCCTCCTGCACTCAGGGCACCTTTCTTATTGTCCCAAGTGCAGAGCATGAGGTTTCTCTTTAAAAGTGCTAATGTTGTCAACAGTTGACAGCTATGTTGTCCACATTACCCTGTTCTCAACCTTAACCAGACTCCTTTTCTCATTTTCCATCTTTTTGCTTTACTTGTTGCTTTCTCTTGCTGTAAACCTAGGTAAATGGAACAAGCAGCGACTGTCCCACAGCGTGAGTGTTATACTGTCACGGAATTTCTTCCACCAAATTAGTCTATTACCTTTGAATTCACCATATTTGTGTTTTTTAGGACATAGAATGCAGCCAGATGCTTTACCAAAGTGAAACATTATGGTTTCTAGTCTATTCCGGATAGAGATAGCTAACCTTCATTGTCAATTTGGGAATTAGTCACCGTGGGACCATACCTCTGGGTGTGTTTATGAAGGTGTTTTCAGAAAGACTTAACAGCAGGGAAGAATGTGGATGGCATCATTTCATAGGCTGAATAAGAAGGAAAAAGCAAGCTAAGCACCAATATCCACCTCAGCCCTGCCTGCTGGTTATGGTTACAGTGTGTCCTGTTGCCTCATGCTCCTGCTGTAGTGTCTACCCTGAGACTTTGAGAACCAAAACAAATTCTTTAAAAAAAAAAAAAAAATATATATATATATATATATATATATATATATATA